>JASDQU010363361.1:0-11679 GCA_032191745.1 Picea mariana
TCTCTTAAACCACTTTGACTACTTTGACCTTTTGGGGCTTCTAGATGACATATGAGGATCCTCCAACTTCGTAAGGCCATAACTCTCAAACCGTGAGGAGTTATGTGATGTTACACATACCAAAAAAATGGCATGACATGTAATATACATATAGAATAGTCTTACCTACAAATATATGAAAACTCATACCATTATTCATCAAACAAACTTGGTTCCATTACCCAAATCTGGGTTCTCCAACTTCTCATGGAAATAACTCTCTAACCGTGAGGAGTTATGTGACGTTACACATACCACCAGAAATGAAATGACATGTACTATCCATATCTAATAGTATTACCTTAAAATATATTAAAATGCATACCATTATTCATGAAACATCCTTGGTTCCATTACCCAAACCTTTTTGCTACCAGAATTCGCTACTGGACTTTTTTCAAGGGTTGACATCAATGACAAACAACCTTAATCAACAATATTCCCATTTGGCATTGATGGAAACACTATGATGCAATACTGAAATCATGTCATGCAATACTAAAGTCATATCACTCATGCTGCCCCTAGAACAATGCCTTCGTCCTCTACATCTCTCTGACCATTTCTCCCCCTGGAATCATGGCTTTGTCCTCTACATCTGATAAATCTCTACCCCTTTGTCACCAATGGAAAAGGTATATTTCCATCTAGGGTTGCTCCCCCTAACTGAACTATCCTCTTTATGATGCTTCCTCATGTACATCTAAGACATATTAGATAAACATTCAAAAGCATTCATTTTGGAGTAGAAATAACTCTGAGTCTCTGGCAAAGATACTCAAATGCTTCCCGTGGAAGTGGTTTTGTAAATATGTCTTCCACTTGTTATTTTGTTCCCACATACTCAACTATGATGTTTTCTTCTGCAACCTGTTCCTGTAGAAAGTGATACTTGATTGGAATGTGCTTCGTCTTGGAGTGCATCATTAGGTTCTTTGAGATACTTTTTGCCATGTTTATAGGAAGAATGTGCTTGTCATTTATGGAAAGAACAACAACAAACCAAACCTCGAGAGCACAGAAGACGAGAAATATCAGGAGAGATAGCGGTTTCCAGAAGTGCAGACGAGGTCCAAGAGACAGACTCAGAGGAGGAGAAAAGGTCGAGACCCGTGAAGACTTAGAAAACCTTCTAATTTGGAGAGATCAGAAGCTCAGGAGAAAGAGAGAAAGTGGTCATTGGATAATTGATCCAGAGGACCAACAACCATCGGATTGAATTAATGGAAGGATAGGATAAGCGGGGAAAAATGATTGAGAAATCGATCATCCGAATTTCTGTCAGCCATCGGATCGAAATAAATGGAAGGATAGGATAAGAAAATATGGAGAGTCATTGAATTTAATCCAAGGCAAAGTTGCATCGTAGACAGATCGAGTCGTTGATCTAATATATTGATCAACGAACAACATTCGTTTTGGGGCTAAAGATGTGAGAAGGTTACGCTTCGGAGAAATCACTTCGAGAGTTTCAGCTTGATATTTGAAATCCTCGAAGCCTGGAAATCCAGAGAGCTGGAGAGCCATAGTAAATTTCAACCATCAGATCTAGAGGGATACCTGGCAATGGATCGTGATCTCCGGAGAAATCACTTCGAGAATTTTAAGTTTGAGATTTGAAATCCCTAAATCCTGGAGAGCCAAAGAGCCAGAGTAACTTTCAACCGTTATATTCAGAGGGATACGTGGCAATGGATCGTGAGCTCTGGAGAAATCACTTCGAGAATTTTAAGTTTGAGATTTGAAATTCCCGAAGCCCGGAGAGTCGAAGTAAATCTCGATCATCCAATAATATGAAATAGATCTCAGTTGTCAAATCATCCAGAGTAAAACTCAAGCGTCGTATCATCCAAAGTGGATCTGGGCCATCTAATCCAGAAGAGACGTGGCTTAAATCTGTGGACTCCAGGTAAATACCTGAAGTAAGCCTCAATCGTCTGATTCAAGGACATGTGGCAAACCTCGTCAGTAAAGACATGCGGAAAACCATGTCAAAAAGGACATGTGGTAGACCATGTCAGCAAGGACATGTGGTAGACCACATCATCGAGTGACACGTGGCAACCACTTGGCCCGTTCCAGGTCAACAGGTGACGTGTGTAATGTTACGTCACTCCGGAAGATTAACGTACGGAAGGAATGAGAGTTTGAGAATTGAAAGTCCTGAAGGCCAAACTCGCGGAGGAGATCCTAATCGTAGATTTAGGGAGACAGGTGTCGATATATCTTCCACTCTGAAAGGTTGGTGTATGGAGAATAACAAGGTTTGATATTTGAAACTCCCGAATCTCGGATCATGAAGTAAATCACAGTTGTTGATTTAGGGAGGTTAGATCTGATCCACAGAAATTGAAAGGACAGATATGAACCGTCAGAGTTAGGAGCACTATCAATATCATGAGATCGATGGTCTTGTTGCATTGTAGGGATTGAAGGTGCGCAGACTTTAAAATTTTGAAGGCGGGCCGCAATCGAAACCATGTTTTTGGATAAGGGACATGTGTAGTTTTGTAGTGAGTTGCGGGGCAAAAAGCGGGTTTCCCTCAAACCACCTTTAGTCGCTCCCACAATCACATGGTCACATGAGATCATCACCCAAGTTCATATCAAAATAAGGAGCTAGCACTCGCTAGACCGAGATCGCAAAGCGCTCGAAATTTAGGCATGTGGTCATAGCCATGGTCACATCAACGAAGGATGAGGGAGGAGATAGCACATCGCTAGGATCAACTTTGGATTTCACGATTTGGGAGAATCAATATGTCTCATACCAAGATTCATGAATTCATGATTCACGAAGTGCCTATTGGTTAGGCATATGGTCACCGCCAATGGTCACGTGAAGGAAGGGGCTTAGAAGCCAAAGAAGTCAAAATTTACTGGTTGTAACTGAAAAAGAAGACAAAGAGTTGCGACTGCTAGAGAAGCCTAGGAATCTTTGGATAACTCTCACTGATGATGAACAGGTCTTGAATAACCTCCAGGGAAGACAAAGAGTTTGAATTATGATTAGGCAAAGGACTTGAAGTGAGAAAGACATGCAGAACAGATAAAATAGTGTGCTTATTTGATGGTGATGCATGTGGGTAGGAGGAGACACAGTGTCGTACCTGAAGTGGATATCAGTGGTGCAGTGAAGAGCCTACAGATGCAATAAAAAACATAAAAGGTAGAAGATAATTTGAACATCATGGTGTTGCGCACAGAAAAAAAAAAGAGAAGAGCATAGAAGAAGAACGATGCAGAAGCAGAGCATAGCATAGAACCAGAACGGTGCAAAAGTGGAATAGAGCATAGAAGTTGAAGAAGGCATAGGAGAAATGGAGTTGTAACAGACCATATCAGAGACAGAGTAAGTAAGTAAAGTTTTATAAGATTCAATCAAGGTGGTATGGTGGTGCTAGGGATGATTGCAGTCCTCTAAATTCTAGTCGGTTCTAGAAAATATTTTAGGAGTTGGTGATTCCATCTAGTGGGTGCTAGAGAAACCTGCGAGTTGGTGCTTCCATCTAGTTGGTTCTAGAGAAATCTAAGAGTTGGTGCTCTCTATAATTTTTAGCTTTCTATCAGAGGTTGTAGCCTCATATTTGAGTCGGAGCTCAAAGACTGTGATGTACATGAAAGCTGGAGCTTGATTGACATCCTAAGAAGAAGAGGTTTTCACCCTTTATGGGTTTCCTCGGGAAAATCAGTGTCTCCGTGTATTCTATGTGATTGATCATTGTATATCTATGCATGTTAAGTTATCAACAACACATTAAATAATAATCTAGAAATAATCAAAAAATAATAGGAAAATTTTCAAGATTATATACATAACTAATTCAACCCCCCCCCCTCTTAGTTATATTTCCAACAATTGGTATCAGAGTCGGTGCCTTTAATAAAAGGTAGATCCTTAAGCTTGAACATGACTAGTCATTATGGAAGTTCAATTAATAGAACCCCTATGTTTGATGGAACAAAATTTGCCTTTTGGAAAATAAGGATGAGAACACATTTAATGTCTTTGGGCGCTGATGTTTGGGATGTCATTGAAACGGGATATGTGAAGCCTGTAGTCTTGGACTCAAAAGATGACAACCTGTATTTTAGCTTTAATGAAAAAGAAATGAATGCCATCCTCAATGGACTTGCTGAAGCCAAGTTTGTCAATGTCATGCACTGTGATTCAACAAAAGTTATGTGGGACAAGCTGATAAGTAGTTATGAAGGTAATGAAAAGGTGAAAGACAAAAAACACCAGACTCACAAACTGAAATTTGAGCAGTTAAATATGGATGAAGACGAAACTATCAGTAAGTACTTATTACATATAGAATAACTTGTCAACACTATGAAAGGCCTAGGTGAAACGATATTTGAATCTTTTCTAGTCCATAAAATATTAAGATCTCTTCCTGATAGATTTAACTCAAAGGTCTCTGCTATAGAGGAAATAGATGACCTCAAAACGTTGACACTAGATCAAATTCTTGGAACCCTAACTGCTTATGAAATGAGAATCACCAAAGGTAAATCCACTACAAGAAAGGCATATTTTAAAGTAGAGAAAAACACAGAATCCAATATAGATGAGATCGAAGAAAATTTTGTGAGAAGACTGAAGAAAGGATCGGGAAAATACAAAGATAAATTTCCCTTCAAATGTTTCAAATGTGATAATATGGGTCATTTTTCATCTAAGTGTCCTCACAAAAGAAAGGATCAGACATATGAAGATGAAGAGAATCACAAACACAAGAAGGTCTATAAAGAGAATAATTTTAAGAAGAAAAGCCTTTGTGTAAACAATGATGATGATCCCTCAGATGATGAAAGCAGTGACTCTTCTATTGAAGATAAAATAAATGATATCATGCTAATAGATTTAGAATATCTAAACAGTGAAGATACAGAAAGTGAGTTCACTGATTTTGAATCAGTAGTATATATTGAAGGAGAACTTGTCAGTGCCATGGAAGAGATTGATAGACTCAGAGAAAAGAAAATAAAAGAAAAACAGTTATTGCTCAGGTATGAGAAAACATGCAAGGAACCATCTGAATAAATTGATATATTGAATCTTAAGTTAGAATAAGCTAAGAATATTGAAGACATCCTCAAACAACAATTGAAGGAATCCGAAACAAAAGGTGAAAAATTGGAAGTTGAAGTAGTGACTATCAGAAATCATCTAGAGAAATTTAAGGCTTTATATCATCAGAATCTGACAACTATTAAAGCCTCAGGAGGATTAGCCTCCATTCTGAATCAACAAAGGAATTCAAAGTTGAAAACTGGTTTGGGTTATGAAGAGGGATCAAGTAGTGGTCAACCAAGCAACAAATAATCCATCAAGTTTGTCAAATCTACAACCATTGACAATAACAAACCTGCAGAAACAAAGGAAGAGAATCAACCGCCAAGGAGGAGTGAAGGAAAAGCTACCAAAACTAAATCCATAGAACAAAGAAATAATACACCCGCTTCTCAAGGAAATCATCAGCATGGAAGAAATCGACCTGCTCAAGGAAGACAACCATTTTCCAGGTATAAATATTTTTTCTATGGATATTGTTTTTATTGTTATAGCTTTGTCCACAAAGCTGTAAATTGTTATTTAAGATTTAGACATGAGCAATCAAGACAACCAAGGAATAAATACATGCCACAACAAATAATGAGACAACCAAGTAAAAAACAACCACAGAATGCAAATCATGTGATGGCTGGGAAAAAGACACAAATTAAGCATAACAATCATTATGATCCTTTATTCAATGAACCAAAATGTTACATATACCATAATTATGGACATAAAGTTGCAAACTGTCGCTTAAAGAACTATAATCCAAATTCAAATCACATAGATGAAAACATCAAGGTTTGGAAGAAGAATGAAGATAACAAGTGTGGATTAGTTTTGTCAACTCAAAGACAAAAATACCCCTGGTATATTGACAGTGGATACTCCAGTCATATGACAAGTGACAAAAGTAGTTTCCTATCACTCAAAGAAAATAAATCAGGGAGTGTGACCTTTGGAAATGATGCTCCAGGAAAGATCAGAGGTAAAGGTCTAGTAATCTTAAGTAATGGAAGAAGCAAAGCTCAAGATGTACTATTTGTTGATGGTTTAAAGCATAATCTTCTTAGTGTCAGTCATATATGTGAAGTCACTTTCACTTCCAAGAATTGTAAAATAAAGACATTAAACACATGAGAGCTGATTGCAAAAGGGGTTAGAACCGAAAACAATGTATATGTTCTGAAGGAAGATAAGGAGAAATGTCGTTTAAGAAAATTTGACGAAAGTTGGTTATAGCACAGAAGGCTTGGAAACCTAAATTTTGATCATATTGTTAAACTGAATAATGAAGGTGCTATGAAATACCTTCCAAGGATATCTAAGCCTAATAACTATGTATGTGAATCTTGTCAAATGGGGAAGCTAACTCATGCTCAATTCAAATCAAAGATTTTCACATCTTCAAAGAAACCACTTCAACTTGTTCATATGGATCTATGTGGACCATCGTGGAAGGAAGGTACTGGAGGAGAACGTTAATTTATGCTAGTCATTGATGACTTCTCCAGACTTATGTGGGTTGCCTTTCTGAGAGAAAAATCTGATGTGTTTGATAAGTTCAAAAAGTTTAAGGTGTTAGATGAGAATCAAACAGAAAGGAAGTTAAAGGAAATTCGCTCAGACAGGGGAGGAGAATTTATGTCAAGAGATTTCAAATAATTCTGTGAGAGACATGGAATTAAAAGAGAATATACTATTCCAGGTACTCCTCAACAAAATGGAGTTGTAGAATGCCAAAATAGATGAGTTCAACATATGGCAAGGGCTATGATGATTGAAAGGGACATTTCACAAACCTTTTGTGTGGAAGTTGTTCACACGGTTGTTCATATTCTAAACAAAGCGCATCTAAGGCCGAACAGTGATAAAAATCCATATGAGTTTGTTGGCAGCCAATTCACTTTTTTCTATTATCCTATAAGCTGCCTACACCAATGTTTTGCAAACATAAATTTTTCGTCGCATTTTTCAAATAGACGACACTTTCATCTCTTGCGACATTTACACATTTGTCTTCGTTAAGTTTTCACGACTGTAAGCGTGAAAACTTCTCCTTTCGAAGTTGTTTTTCGATCATTATATAAACTGTGGGTATTTCTTTTGTCATTATGCGCTTACCTTTTATTGATCATTACACGATTGGCAATATCCTTTGATCGGTTCTCATATTTCGATTGATTATATAACTTGTTTCTGTTGAGTTTGTAAGACATTGATAAATTGGATTTGCATTTTATGACTTGCCTAATCATTGATTCTATGAAATGCATAGGGGTTTTGATTAAGTTTTATATATGTATGATATAATCCTTATGTTCATCTTTTCAAAAAAATTGGCTAGTCGACTATATGTAATATCGTTTTGGCACTTTGATTAAACTTTTGATTGATACATTGGTGCATATATGATTTTTGGTATTGACCTATACGTCGAATGTTTTGAACACTATAGCATAGTGCTGGCGCGTATTGGTATACACATTGGATTTGATTAGTTGTACACATGACTTATTGGATGATCCACTCTTATGAATTGAACAGCTATATCAACGGTTGTACTTTGACCATAATTGTTTTGCATGGCGGTGAATAACTCCACCACCTTCACATGCTTGCATCAATGCTTACCCCTTTTGGCTTGATTCATTTTTGTTGGTTCGGATAGCTCTGTTATTGTGTGTTCGAACCCTTCCCTTACCATGCATTCAACTCCATGGCACCAGTCATGCGAGTTGAACCCAATGGCAAATAGGCCCTGTTGATGTTTGACAATGCCCGCCAAGATTTGGCAGACAGTGGATGGCTTACCTTCGTGGAATGTTTTGAGGGTTTTAACCTTTGCGTAGCTCAACAGTTTACCATGACCTTCGATGGCTGTCGAGCTAAAGTAGGCGACATACAATTGGAAATTGATGAGAAATTTATCATTCTTACTACGGGTTTTCCTGCCACTGGACAACGATGGTTCAAGAATTGCAAGGTCGACGAGGTCCCATGGACACTGTTTTTCCTCTCGCGCAAGGTTACCTTGTGTGACAGAGGTATGTCTATCTCTGTGCTTCAACTGCGATGGCACGATTTATTGATGATAATCAAATAGTTCGTGACCTTTGAAGGTCGATACAGACTTATATTCCTCCACCACCTGCGTTTGCTTATGGTTTTTATGGGATATCAGCTCAATATGCCCTATTATTTGCATCGTACCCTGTTTAAAATGTCGAAGAAGTTCAAAATTCACCAGGCCGATAGTAGCTTGTTTCATTACGGGCTTGTTAAGCTTATCGTTGTCTGTCATTTGAGTTTACATGGGTATAGTTGGAGCAACTTCGTTGCTCGGAATGGTTTCGAGGATCTGAACCCTACACAGGTTGACAAACCTGTGGTGAGTGAGGTCAAGGTTGTACCCCCAGTGCCCTACCATATCCTTCTGCCTAAACCCTCGGTCGACCCTCCTATTGATTTACCCCACACTGTGACTAAGAGTGTTGAGACTGTTAAACCTATGAGCAAAAATCCCAAGGCAAACCTCATTGCAAATGCCAAGGGGAAAAAGAATGCACGTTTGATTTCATGAATGGCAAGGAACAAGCCAAAATCCCCTGTCGAGCCAAACCCTATCGTGTTGAGTGAGGACTCTGATTCGGAAGTGGAGCGTTTCTTGGCTAGAAAATACCCCTATTCGCAAGGTTTGTGTGTTGAACCCTCATATGATTTTGTGTCAAACCTACCACCCTACCTAAAGGACAACCCTAACTACCCATACATTAAGTTGTCTTGTGAAACCCTTGGTCATTTGCCCAAACCCTCACCTGTTCTGCCTAAACCTACACAGTCACCTTGTGACCACTGTAATTCATGTTTAGAGAGATATTATAATGATGTTCCTATGCTCCAGTCAAGGATTCAATCTTTGGAAGACCAAATTGCAGTCCTAACCAGTCAAAAGGCCAAGCTCCAAGCAATGGATAAAAAGCAAAACACAACCGGCTCCATCCTGTTTAAAAATGTGGAATCAGCCACGGCTGTTGTAAATTCCAAGTTGGCATAATTGAGCAGCCTCGTTGCTACACAGGTATGTTTTGATATCATTTGTTTTGTAAATAATCTAGGTTTATATAATGATTTGAATTCAGTTTTTAAATGGTTCTGTCTTGAATCACTCTGTTATAATCATGTGCATTCTATATATGGCTTTGCTTTGAATAAAAACAAATTTCGAGTCACAGTTTAGTCTCTCTTAGATTTTCATCGATTTGATTGATCTTAGTGTGGATTTGATTTGTTTGATTGAGTTAAAAGGGATGCTTCGCTGTCAATCGAATTTGTTTGTATCTATTCTAGACAAGAAATGTTGTTCATGCTCAATTTAGAAAACGATCACATTTCGATTTGATTTCGTTATAATTCATATGCTATGATTGGCAACGATTTTAATGAGGTTAATTGTTATGGTTTGTTGTGCCATATGAACTTCAAAGAACAGGAATACAACTCGGATCGTTTCCAATGTGACTCTGTTCTTCGGAAACATTCCTTTTTATTTTAAGCCTGTACGAACACGCCCAAATCATGAAATGGATTTGATGCTTAACGATTATGCTGAACCCCAGCCGGTTAATTTTCATTGATAGAAGAACTGTTAGCTTGACCATGTTACAAGTTGTATTCGTATCGCAATGGATGATCTGTTTGATTTTGATTTATAGAACGAGATTGGTTACATCCGGATTCATGATTTATTTTTATGTTAAACTCAGTCATAATTTGTTTGAAATTAATGATTGTGTTCAATACCAATCAAGATTATTTGCCCATTTTGCAATAACCAATTATCACTTATCTCGATTATTTTGTGATTATGATCAAAGTCAAATCGATCTGGTTACGATTTTATATGAATTGATTCTCGCACCTGTTTGAATTAATCTACTTGTGGCGTGAATTGTTTGATGCCATGACAACTATAATAATTTTAAAACGATTTTGTTTCAATCTGATCGTATCTCTTGTTGTTGGAAAAACACGACGTTTGCCTACGATTTGTTTGATTGCATTACTTTCAAATTGGATATGAAACGATTTTCAAAACTGTTTGGTTTTGATTCTGTCTACCCGATTTATGACTATAATCAAAACAGAGTATTGTTATCTTTGTACTCGGTTAATGATGTGGATCCTGTTTGAGTTCATAATAGAATATCAATTTCAATTTATGATCCATTCTCGAGTAATTATTGGATGTCAGTTAAATTGAATTTCTTAAAAAGATTTGATTTAATTTCAATTCTGATTCTGTATATTATTTTAGACTAGCTACAGAATCAGATGATTTTGTAGCTAAGTCTGTAGAATTTAAATTTTATTGTTTTATTAATAAAAGATCTTTATAATTTGTTCATTTGTGTCCTTTTCAGGTGAATTCAAATTTCATGGGATTTGATGGACAGTTTAAAGGATATTTTGAAATATTTTAGTTTCATTTTAGTTTCCTAGTTTAGTTGATCTTGGGAATATCTTCCCAGATTATGTAAACAGTTTGATAACTTCCATAGGGAGGTTTTACCCTGTGGAAAAACTTATAAATACTCAATATTTTTTGTAATAAGATCATCCTCATTCGTGGGAGAACAAGGATATGGAATTTTAATACAGACTGAGATAGAATTTGATATTTTGCTAGAGCTTTAGCTTTTCATAATATCAATATTTTGTTTTATGTTTATGTGTATCAATTTGCATTTGGTTAATGACTACTTTAGCTATCTTAGTATTTTGCAAATGATATAATTTAATCAATATAATCCATATCTTATTTCTTCCAGTGTATAAAAAACATAGCAATTACTTGATTCAGTTTGTGAATGACAGATTTCTCTTCTTCATAAGTTGAATTATTAAGTATAAGTTTTTGCATAATAGGTTTCCCTTATTGCAGAGATTTATAAATCATATAATTGTTACGATTTTTTATGTCTTGTTTGTCCTGTAAACAAACTCAAAGAGCATTTCAGCTATCATTTACGAGAATCTTCTGGATTACCAGTGCGAGTTTTCTTCCTCCGACCAGCTTCGAAGTCATCATACACAGGACAAATTTGGAGCGTTTCCAGGTTAGTTTGCCATTTGATTGTTTAGTATATTTATTAGTAATTGAGTTTAGAGATAAGTTAAGTTAGATTTATAGTTAGAATTAGTATATTAGATCGTTTAATTTCAGTAAGTTTTATTTCTTGTTCATAAAATTATAAAAATCAAAAAATATCTCTAGCTGTATTAGGACAGAAAGCAAATGAGTTTTCCAGGTTTTATTTAAATCTGTATTTTGTTAATATTGTACATCTTGTGAATAAGTTATATTGCAATTAGTAGTTAGATAGTTAATTAGTTAGATTTAGTATAGTATTAGTTAGTAGTTGTATATATAGAAATAGTAGATTAGTGTATTAGTTTGTTTTATTGTTAGTTAGTTTAGTTTGTTGTATTTAGTTTTAGTTAGTTAGTTTTATTTAGTTTAGTTAGTTTCATTTAGTTAGATTAGTTAGTTTAGATTAGTTTTCTCTTTGGTT
>JASDQU010363370.1:0-11678 GCA_032191745.1 Picea mariana
TTTCCTTTCTTGCTTTACTAGCATTTAAATAAATAAAAAAATCTCTTTCATTTTTTTATTTGGTTGAAGAGTGTGTTTTTGCATCATTAGATATGGAAAAGTATTTTATTTCATAAGTTTTTTCATTTTACTTAGAGCATAAGTAGCTTGTATTCAAATGAAATTTCTTTCGAGTTTGCTGTCAAAAATTTTAGAAAAATTAAAAAATATTTCTTTTGAAAAGTTGTTGAAATTTTGCATTTAGTAAAAGTTTTGTCTCCAAATTTTTCATTCATTTTTTGCTTTCATCTTTTACACATCATCAGTTTCACCCACATACCCCTTGACGTAAGACAAAGCCATAAAAGTAACGCTAAATTTAAAATCTACTAGACTTTTATGTTTATAGGGTTCACAAACTAGTTTAGGAATAGGGCCTTGGATTAGCTTGGAGAGTAAACTCTTCAAGGCCATTTAAAATCAAACATTGGAGTCTGAGATAGGGAGTGTGTAAGTCCAGTGTTGTGAAAGTTATTCGGGACCCCCCCTCTAACATAGGGGATAAACATGAGGTTGCGTGTGGAAAGGTAGCAGAGATAACCCCTCCAAAGATGGACCAATCGTAGTGGAGAACACATATAGAGGGCTTGTTTTGGGATTCCGTCGTTTGAATTTTCCACGGGGCTTCATGGGTCTCGAATCCATTTGAGGTCCTTATTTGTCTTCTAGAACATTTTCTCTTGATACCCTTGACAGGTTTCAGGCTCGATACCCTGCTCATTGTGGTCTACCTGACTTTCAACTGTACCTGCCTGGTAACTGTTCGCGTGTTGGAAACCTAGTTGCCAATCTTTTTAGGGACATACACAGGTGACTGCGGGGGTATACCGCGGTACCTAGGACATACATAGGGCCATTCTTTGCAGAGTATACTTGGAGGGTGCTTCTGTGTTTGAGTTTCACTTGCACCAGTAAGTTGCTCTAGTGTTGGTTGTTGTAACTGTTCTTCCAATTAATTTAGTGTTTGCTTGTTTTATCTTCTAGGGACTTTCTTTTTAGTGTGTGTTACTTTAAAATGTTTTAGACTACCTTAGAGTTTCTTGGATCTTCTCACACAATTGAGGATCCCAAGCTCCGCCGGTCACGAAGGCTTCTTGGCCTGCCGCTGGTTACACTGGAGCCACCCCCGCCACCATTAAGGTGAAAGCTAGACCAACAAGGGTCTTTTGAAGTGATCAGGTTACAAACCATTGTGCCTGAAAAACCCTTGGAAGAATCAACCATTTCATACCTTGAAGCAACCTCTCTTGGCCTGGTTGAAACCCCAACCATTGATTTCTTGGCACCTTTCATTGTACCAATCCAATTTTACAAGCACCAGATAGTGTCACACACAACAATGGAAACAAATGTTATTACTCCTTCTGGGAATTCTTCAATTCCCACCACAGTTGTCACCATAGGAGAGTTTTCATATCCTAACCCACCGTCATCGGTCTGAGCCACCATGCTCTCGACCGCAACTACTTTTCACAGTGGTCCAAACCCGTCTTTGGTGGAGGCCACGACCCCTTTCACACCTAGTGTGACAGGCCCTCTGTTCTCATACAGGATGCCTAGTTCAGGTACAAGTCCTGTACTTTCCTACTCCACTTTACAGACTTTGGGTCTAGGGGCAGGGAGCTCTAGCATGCCTCTACAAGGTCACATGGGGGGCACTCCTGTCCCTTTTAATGCTTTTCCTTACGAAGGAGGTCATATCCCTCCTTCATCCCCTTCACTCGGTGGCTCACATCAAAAATCCGTTGGACAACCTACACACAATAGTTTATTTGGAACGGGGAGTCAAGGACCACCTTCGCATAGTATGTCAGTAGGTTTGACACCATTTTCTTGGAATGAAACGTTTGGTAACAACACCTTCTCGTCAACCACTTTCCCGACTGGGGGCAACCCCATTTTTGGACAATCTACTCCTGTGCAGGGTACTATTCCTGCATAGGGGGGAAACCTAGCAGGACCTTGGAATTCAGGGAAAGGATCCGTTCCCTCCTCCGAAATGCCAATCTGGGGTAATTCTTTCCACAATCAATGGAACCCTAGACAAACTACTATGCCTATTCCCACGAGACCGGAATGGGGTAATACTTCCCAAATTCCTTCGAATACAATGCATGCCCAACAATCTATGTCCTATTTGGGAAATTAGCCGATGATGTCTCCACATATGCAAAATCCTTATGCTAGCTAGGGCCATGGTTTTTACCAGAATCTGGGCCAGCAGCCAAACTTTTCCTAGCAACCTGGTGCTATTCAAACTCTAGGACCCTTTTTCCCAGGTTATCAACAACAACCCAAACTACCGTTCTTGGCAACTTTACACTTGCTAGATTTGACAAGGTTGTTGAATGACCCTATTTGTCATGATCTGTGTTGGCCTCCTATGCTGACGAAGTTGCCTTCAGACATTCCAAAGTTGGAAGCCAAGCCTAAGGAAGATCCAGGAGATCATGTGACTACCTTTCATCTTTGGTGCTCATCTAACTCATTAAAAGATGAATCCATACAGTTGCAATTGTTTCAACGTACTCTCATTGGGAGTGCCACAAAATGGTACATTGAGCTCGATCGCTCAAGATACTCTTCTTTTGGCGAACTGGTGATGGCTTTCCTTAACCATTTCCAGTTACCCGTGAGATACAATGCTAGCACAAATCCGCTCGCTAATTTTGAACAGACAACAACGGACCATATCTCTGATCACATTCGAGAATGGAGATGCTGGAAGAGTTTAATCAAGGTACCAGTCCCACCGGCATTCCTTCTTGAGTGGTTCCTTAAGTATTTGGTCCTACAGTTATCCAAAGACATTGTGACATTAGGAGTTTTCTCTGAAGAAGATGCCATCATGAGAGCTCAATGGTTTGAGCTCATCTATTCTTAGTCCGGTTTATTATACAACATCTTGCTAGATGCGCCATGTTCAATACTGGATAAAACTAGACAAAGAGCTAGACCACATGCCAATGGTATTGTCGGTTCAACACAAACCAAGCCCACTGAGAAATTGACAAAGCAGTTGCAACAGTTATCCATACAACACACAGTGGCCAACCAAACTACTACTTTGGCTACTCCCCCTACCAAAATGTTGGAAGTACACACTATGCAGTCGACTAACCCAAAGGCCACCCAACAGCCTGAAGGGAAGAAAAAACAATGAAAGAAGGGTAAGGGGGATAAAAAACCCAATGATCATGCTGGCAGGGACAACACTGAAAAATGGAAGGCGAGGTATCCATGCAACTTGTGCGTGGAAGAACACCCGACCCATCTATGTCCTCGACTTGCAGAGGCCCAAAAATTTGTCATGCAACAATAGCATGCGGTGTTGACGGGTTAGATTTTGCTCATTTCAACATGGGAAGAATCTAACTCAAGCCTTTGCAATCATGGACAGGGGCAGCCAAGAAACCTGCCCGCCTCTGAACAACCCTGCATCCGCGAATGTATATATGGTTAGGGGTGATAATTTTATATCGACTAGAGCACACGACTATAATAAACCAAGTGATTCTGAGAAGGGTAAAGAAGCGAACCTCCCATATCTTCCTCTACAGATTGAGAAGACGTTGGGTGAAAAAATGACACACATTCCCAAAGGCACATTCAAAAAATCTTCTCATAACCCAAATGCAAGGGCCGCCCAGAACTACTCTATGGTGGAAGATTTATCACAAACCCCTTGTGCGATGTCCTCTTTGGAGGTCCTCCAAAGCTGCCCTTCTCAGAGGAAAGCCTTGTTAACCACTTTAGGATCTATCGAGACTTGTAATCCAGGTACAATCATGTTGGATAACACCAACTTAAAACCTCATCTGCCTTACCACGTAGAATTTCAGATAGTAGTGGCTTATCCCACGAAAACTTTTAATCAGAATATTTTTTTCACAGTGGTTGATGAGGGCGCCTCGACATGCGTTATTTTGTTGGCATGTTGGAAGGCCATTGGCCAGCCCGTTTTGTCTATGTCACCTACTCTCCTCACCACTTTCAACGATTGTTCATTCTGACCACATGGTATCATTCCTTCTTTCCCTGTGCAGTTAGGAGGGAAGACCGTGTGTGTCGAAGTAGAGGTAGTCTATGCTCCCCTGGACTATAACCTCTTGTTAGGAAGGAGTTGGACTTATGCCATGCAAGCTGTGGTTGCTACAATTTTCTGGGTCTTGTTGTTTCCACATGAGGGCTGGATAGTGACCATCGATCAATTGTCTTTCTCCATGCCTGACCTTGCATTGGGGGCATCCATGGTCCCGATGATTGATAATCCTCGACCAGGTGTCGTCAACGTAGGGGTTGGTTTGTGCCCATCTTTGATGGGGACCTTCAATTACCTGCCCCCTCAAGGTGATATCAAGTTTATATCCAATCACCATAAGGTTGAGATTTTTCAAGTTTTTTCATTCCGCATGACTTACTTCGATGATCTGTGGATACTTCCTTCCCCATCAGCCACGATGGATGAGGCAGGGCACCTGGGTATGTCCATGCCCTTGTCCACCATTGAAGTAGCATACTCTTTAGTCCAGAAAGCTTCAGCTAACACTGATACAACTCTTTCACAAGAGTTAGATCCACTTCTAGAGCCTATTTGGGCTCATGGTTCTCTCACTAACACCGATTCGTTAGAATTAGTCTTTCCCTTTGACGAAGCAATAATCGAAGCAATGACTAGTCCAGACAAGCCTTGGGAAGATCTTCATCACAGATCATATTTCCTCCTAGAGTTAAGTCGAATTGAAGAAGGAGAATTCATCGTGACTATGACTGGAGATAGGTCTTGTCATACTAATCCCTTAGCTACACACAAGATCTATGCTGAGGGTAATATGGAAACCATTGCTGAAACGACACGTATCAATATCTCCAGAACCCCCAGCGTCATAGACAATGTTTTCATCAGAGCATACAGCTCCCCCGAGGAGATGCCAGGCATTGACCCACAAAGATTCTATCATGAGATAAATTTTTTGTTTTTCAAGGTCTCTTTGAGATCCGAAAGCAACATCTGGCGAGACTACATTTATGCTTTTCGATATCGTCCGGATTAACTGAGAAAAGTAACCATTATGGAGTCTTCTTTAGGCCCTTTTTAGACTCCTTAAAGATGAAAAGATTGTCGAGTGACCTTGTTTCTTCACACTCATTCAATTGGTCCAGAAAAACGCTCCTTAAACGGGTCTTCTTTTAAACCCTTTTTAGACCCTCTAAACATGAAAATATTGTCGAGCGATCTTGTGGCCTTTCATGCTCGTTAAATTGAAATTTGAAGTCATGTCTGTCCAGCGATAGTTTACCCCTTTTTCGGTCTGGATGGTCAACTGTACGAACAAAGGTATACTCTATGGAACTTCTGTTCTTTAGAAGAGTACTCTCAAGTATAATTTTATCCCTTTTTCGGGCCTGAGGGACCAAACTTACGAAAAAGAAACCCCCACGGAGTCCATAGTTAATCTCTTTTCAGACTCCCTAAAATTGAAAATCTTTTCGAGTGACCTTATTCTTTCACACTCGTTAAATTGGTCCAGAAGAACATTCCTGACAGAGTCCATATTTAAGCTCTTTTCAGACTCCCTAAAATTGAAAAGATCGTCGAGTGACCTTATTCTTTCACACTCGTTAAAATGGTCCAGAAGAACATTCCTGACGGAGTCCATAGTTATGCTCTTTTCAGACTCCTTAAAAGTGAAAAAAATGGCTGAGTGATATTGTCTTTATCACACTCATTAAAATGGTTTTGAATAGACATCTTGTCAGTGCCAGTTTACCCCTTTTTCAAATCGGCTAGACTATCTTCGAAAAAGGTACCCCAATGGAGTCTCCTTTTATGTTTTTTCAGACTCTCTAAATATGAAAAACCACCGAGCTTACCTTCTTTGGGCTCGTTAAACTTGCATCGAAGGACGTTACCATTGTGTGTTTTATTAACTGCATTTGCATACCTTATACACCAGCCTTGTGACAGTTTGCTTCTGTGTCTAAACACCTTTGGCCAGCAGAGGATTTTTCCCGAGTATCTTTCTACTAGAACATCAGTCTTGTCCGTGTGCCTTAAACTTGTATGTTTGCAACACTCGTTCCTCTTTTGTAACATAATATTCCTTTATTCTTTTTTCCAAAATTATTGAAAAAGACAAAAAAAATCAAATATACCCCAAAAAGAGGAAGGGAAAAGTATTTTCTTTATTGGAAGCATAATGAGTCGCCCCTGGATAAAGCACATCTGTTCATTTTTTCATCAGACTATGGGATGTAGTACGACCTTAGGAAGCTTTTTCTCGCTATATAGAGTTGTGTCCTCCACCGTTTGGTTATCCTTCCAAACATATGGAGAGTTTGTGTTGCCTCCTGCTTCGTAGACTTATGATTAACATACATGCTGCCTGAGTCTCATCATTTGTTGTGATATTATCCAAGGGAAGTTTGTCACCAAGCTTGAGTCAAACCCTCTGCAATATGTCTCTTGTCCTCATACCCAACCATCTTGAACATCCAATCAAGTCCTTGTTTGAAATCACTAAAGCCTTCAGTCTGATCATCAATATTATCAAGTCCGTGACCGACGAGCCATCAAAGACCTCTGGGTAGTGAAGTTGTACACTCATATTACACTCCTACCTGAGTTTTGAATATTTTGAAGTTGTTGCTCAAGCTTTGAAGATCTCATATCCAACCATCAGGCCGAATCAGCTTCTGGAAGATGGATACTCTATATGTATATCTTTCTGATTTCGAGATGTAGCTCCACTGTGTATTGTTCGTGGCTACTCTTTATAGTTATTTGACATGGATCTACAATGTATTTGATTGCTAGCCATGATTCTATTTTATCCCGAGCATGGGTATGCCCGCATCAGTGAGACATTTGTTATTTTGTATACAACACCTCCCGGTTCTTGATCCTTGGGCTCAATCATTCGACACATCAGTAAATATTGGTAATGTATTTCGTCCATCAGATGCTCTTTTGACCACACACTTTAGGGGGCATCTGTTATAACCCTAAATTGCACCAGACATGCTTACTGGGCATCAGGCCATCTCATATCCCTTCTTTGCCAAAAACTACTAAACAAATCTTCTAAAAAATCCATTTTTAAAAGTCCACGCTAGTTGGACCACTACAGCCCACGTGGATCTATAGTGTTGTTTGCAGCCAAATCACATCTTTCCAGTATCTTATAAGCTGCCTACACCAATGTTTTGCAAACATTATTTTTTTTTGTCGCAATTTTTTAAATGGACGACATTTTTATTCTTTGCGTCTTTGCATACTTATTTTTTTTTTGTTTTCACGATTGTAAGCGTGAAAACATTCATCTTTCAAAGTCTCATTGAATTCATTATTTGAACTGTCATTATTTCTTTTTGACGATATGCCTATTGCGCTTACCTTTTATGTAGCTGGCAAAATTGTCGAACTATACTCATTGGAAATTTTGGATTTATTATGTGACTTTAGTTTCATTAAGTTTGTAATGCATTGACATCTGGACTTGCATTTTATTTGACCTACTTGATCATTGATTCCAGGAAAATACATTGGATATTATGTTTAAATCTTTCATACATATCTTTTTAATATAATCCCTATGTTAATGTTTTCATAACTATTGGTTGGTTGATTATATGAATACACATTGGGGCATGGTTAATATTTGATTTTGGTTTCAATTGGAATGATTTATGGTTTAAAAAATTTGGCACAATGATCGATTGCATGTTGGTTTATACACTTGACAGTTGATTCATTGGTCGGCTAATTCACATAATTGTCAAACTATGCTATAATGGGTTGAACTACTATGTAAATCGACGGTTGTACTTTGGCAATTACTATTTTGCGTGGCAGAAGATAAGATCCACCACCTTCGCACAATGGCATTTATGCCTATCCCTTTTGCCCGTTCATTTCTGTTAGCTCAGGTAGATCTGCTCCTGTGTGTGTTGTGATCTAAACCCTCATCTTACTATGTGCTCGGCTCCATGGCACCAGTCGTGCGAATCGAGCCAAACGAAAACCAGGCCCTGTTAATGTTTGACAATGTTCGGAAGGACTTGGAAGAGAACTCTTGGCTCGCCTTTATACAACGATTCGAGGATTTTAACCTCTATGTAGCACGATAGTTTTCCATGACTTTTGATGGTTGTAGAGCCAAGGTGGGCGACATACAGTTGGAGATCGATGAGAATTTTATTAGCTCTGCTATAGGGTTACCTGCCTCGGGACAGCGTTGGTTTAAGAATTGTAAGGTCGAGGAAGTGCCATGGAAACTGTTGTTCCTCTCGCGCAAATTCACTTCTTGTGACAGAGGTATGCCCATCTCTGCACTCAAACCACGATGGCATGACCTATTAATTCTAGTCAAGAAGTTCGTGACCTGTGAAGGTCGATACAGGCTCGTGTTTCTCTACCACCTACGTTTGCTGATGATTTTTATAGGGTATCCTTTAAACATGCCTTTCTACTTTCAACGCAGCTTATATAAGATGTCAAAAAGATTTAAAAGGCAAAAGGCTGACAACAACCTGTTCCATCATGGGATTATTAAGCTTATCATTGTTTATCATTTGAGTTTGCATGGTGATAGCTGGAGAGATTTCATCGCTCATAATGGTTTTGAGGATTTAGACCCTGTCCCGGTTGATAAGCCTGTGATAATTGAAGCCAAGGATGAGCCACCTGTACCCTTACATGTCCTACTGCCTAAACCCTCGGCCGACCCTAAGGTTGACTTACCAGACATTGGAACTGACAAGTCCAAGCCTACAAAGAAACCTATGAGCAAAAAGCCCAAGGCAAACCCTACTGCTAATGCTAAAGGAAAAAGGAATGCCCATCTCATTTCAAGAATGGCTAGAAACAAGCCTAAACCCTCTGCTGAGCGAGACCCTATTGTCCTTAGTGAGGATTCTGATTCTGATGTAGAACATTTTTTAGCCGATGAGTATCCTTATTCACAGGGTTTATGCCCCAAACCACCTTACGATTTCGTAACAAATCTTCCCCCCTGCCTAAGAAACGACCCTAGCTACCCTGGTATTAAATTGCCTAACAAAACCCTAAGCCACATGTCCAAACCCTCGCCTTCTCTTTCAAACCCCACACAGTCTTCTTGTGACCAATGAGATTTATGGTTGGGACATTATTACATTGATGTTCCCATACTCCAATCAAAAATCCAATCACTGGAAAGTAGAATTGAGGTGTTGACCAGCCAATGAGACCAACTCCAAGTAGTTGATAAGAAACAAAAGACAACAGGCTCGATCCTTTTCAAAAACGTTGAATCGGCCAAAGCAGTTATCAACTCCAAATTGGCATGATCAAGCCGTCTTGTCGCCATACAGGTATGGATTTTAATATCTTTTTAGCTGTGTGAGTGAATAGATTGATATAATGATTTGAATTATGTTTTCGAATAGCTCTGTTTACATTTTGAAATGGCTCTGTTATAATGTACATTGTTTCGTTTGCTAAAAATAAAAAGAAATTTCGATTTGGTATATGATTTGATTATTCCCAGTATAACCATTGATAGATTTTGATTGGATTGGAATGGTTTTCGTTTGGATTTGATTGATTGGTTTTCCTGATTGAGTTAACGAAATTGTTTGTTTTCGTTCAATTCAATTCGTTTGGTATCCACTTCCAACAGGAAGTTTTTCACGCTCAATTTGGAATGCGATTCGTTTGGATTTGATTCTGTTATGATCTATATGCTCTGATTGGTGAATGATTTCGGGAGTATAGTTGTTACGATATGCTGTATCGTGAATACCACTCTTTTCAATTTAATTAAAAAAAAAAAGGAACGACTCTGCTTTTATAAAAAAAATATGCTCATTTAAACCTGTGCAAGTGTGCCCGAACCGTGGGACAGTTTCGATTCACGATGATTATGTTAGACTCCTCGCTGTTTGATTCACTTAAACCGAATTTAGTTGATTCGATCACTTTCATGAGTTAGATTCACATCGTGAAAACTGTTCTGTTTGTTTTTAATTTGCAAACGAATTGGTCAATATTTGTCGGCTCTATCAAATTCGGTCATAATGCGTTTCAAACAAATAATTTTGATCAAAGGAAATCGATCTTGTCTACCTAGTTTACTAAAAAAAAATGATCATATAATTCTTGTGAACCCTGTTACCAACTAAATGATTTCATTTCGATTTCATTTATGGACAGTTAAGCGCCAGTGTGGATTTAATTCGCTTATGGTATAAATCGGTTGTTGTGTCATTACAGCTGTAACGATTGGAAAATGATTTTGTTTGAATTCGGTCGTATCTCCTGCTTAACCATTACCTACGATTTGTTTGATTATATCATTTTCAATTGAAAATCAAACGATTTTACAGCTGTTGGATTCAATTTGTTGTGAAATGATTACATTGTTGTTTCATATGATTTTGTTGACCCGACTTTGTGGTAACAAAAGAAACAGAGTACACCTATCTCTGTATTCGGTTGAATGATTGATCCTGTTTGATTCCGAATGATATAATAATTTCAAATTAAATGATTCGTTTTCAAATAGCTATTGGGTTTTAATTAAATGGAATTCTTTAAAAGATTTTCAATTAATTTCAATGCTGATTCTGTATCTTATTTTAGACTAGCTACAGAATCAGAGGATTCTGTAGCTAGTCTATAGAATTAAATTTTTATTATTTTCTTTAACAAATATCATTCTAACTTGTTCATTTCTGGTCCTTTTCAGGTGAATTCGAATTGCATGGGATTTGATGGATAGTCTAGAGGATATTTGTGTCTCTATTTTTATTGTAGTTTCCTAGTTTAGTTAAAATTGGGATATCATCCCAGATTTTATGTAAGCAATTTTATAACTTCCACGGGGAGGTTTTACCCTGTGGAAAAACTTATAAATACTTATTAATTTTTGTAATAAGGATCATCCTCACTTGTGGGAGAACCAGGCCATGGAATTCTAATACAAACTGAGACAAAAATTGATGTTCTGCTATAGATTTCGCTTTTCATAATATCAATCTTGTGTTTCATGTTTATGCTTATCAATTTGCATTTGATTAGTGACTACTTTAGCTATCATTATCTTTTTCAAAGTGATATGATTTAATTAATATTATCCATGTCTGATTTCTTTCATTAATCGAAAACACAACAATTAATTATTCAGTTCATGAATGACAGATTTCTCTTCTTCATCGATTGAATTGTTTTGTATAAGTCTTTACATACAGGTTTACCTAATTGTTAAGATTTATAAATGATATGATTGTTGTGATTTTTATGTCTTGTTTGTCCTGTAAATAAACTTAAAGAGCATTGCAGCTATCGTTTACGAAAAGCTTCTCGATGATTCGGAGCGGGTTTCCTCCCTCTGATCTGCTTAAACAATCATCATACACAGGACAAATCTGGAGCGTTTCCAGGTCAGTTTGTTGTTTATTTGTTTAGTATATTTATTAGTATTTAAGTTAGATATATGTTTAGTTAGATTTATAGTTAGAATTAGTATATTAGTGATTTAGTTTAGTTAGTTTTATTTCTTGTTCATAAAATCATAAAATCAATAAAAAATATCTTTCTCTGTCTTAGGGCAGAATGCAAATGAGTTTTTTCAGGTTTTATTTAAATATGTAAATTG
>JASDQU010363371.1:6691-17113 GCA_032191745.1 Picea mariana
TCAAACATAAATGGATTTTCTGGACATTGCATCATTAGGTGCAGCTTATAGATATGATGTCAAGATCGAGTAGAAATTTAAGTAGAAGAGGTGAGATTTTGGATTTTCAAAATCCTAAGAGATGAAGCAGGAAAAAGGTGACCCCAACCCATAAAAAATGGGACAGAGCAAAGATTTTCACTCTTAGGACAACTATTCCAAGCCGCAGCCCAAGAAGGGTAATGAGAAGTCGAAGAATGACACAGAAAAGTGGTATGAATATCATAAAATCCCTTGGCACAACATCAAAGAATGCCACTCCAAGTAGTCACCAGTGGTTGAGCTAAAATATTTTGAGTCAGAGGAAGATTCTGACTTTGACTCAAATCCATAAGGAGGGAAGAATATTATTAATTTTGAACCGAGTGCCACTTTCGCTACCACCAAAGTCCAGACAAGTAAACTAGAAGAACCAAAGAAAAGGGAACACCTCTTTCACTCACAGATGTGGGGGGATATACTTCATTTCATTGTTGATAGAGGAAGTCAGAAGAACCTGATCTCAACAAATGTCATCAAGTAGTTGTACCTATCGATGACACCACACTCGCAACCCTACACCATCTACTGGTTTCTCCAAGGAAGAGATCTCCACGTCAGGCACCAGTGTCATCTTCCCTACAACATTAAGCCCTTCAAAGATGAGGTATTGTGTGACATTGCTCCCCTTGAAGTTTGTAATGTTCTTTTAGGCCAACTATATTTGTGGAAAATACATGTTGTGTATGATTGTAGACCTCACAGTGTTATTATTACTTTGGGTAGATAATTGTGTAGGATACCAGAGGTAGCACCGCCAACCACTATTTATTTAATCTCTACTAAGAAATGAAGTAAGGTTATTTCACATACCAGGAAGTTCATCTTCTTTGTGATCTGTTCTCACAATAAGAAGAAATATGTCGCCAAATCTGTGACCTCTAAAAAGAGCCTCTATTTGCAGCAGAAGCAAGTGGATGGGATCTTAGAAGAGTACAAAGACATATTCTCCTCACCCACTAGGGTACTGATGCACTGCCAAGTCAAGCATCCAATTGATCTAACTCCTAGTGCACCTCTTCCTAATGGACTAGTATATCGCCGCTTGCTCATGGAAAATGATGAAATCAAGCGTTAGATCCAAGAGTTGCTTAAAAAGGGGAACATCAAACCTAGCTCCTCCCCTTGTGGAAGCTCGATTATACTGGTGTAGAAGAAAGATGAGACCTGTAAACTTTTCATTGATTACATAGAATTAAACAAAATCACAGTCATGACCTAGTACCCAACTCCCCGAACTGATGACTTTCTTGAACAAATCAAGGGGGAAAATTTCTTCAATAAGATTAACCTAAAGTTTGGCTGCCATCAAGTTTCCATCAAACTGATTGATTTATGGAAGGCAACTTTCAAATCTAAATAAGGTCTATTTGAATGGTTGATCATGCCCTTTGGATTAACAAATGCACCATCAACTTTCATGAGGTTGATTGATGATGTATTGAGACCCTTCACCAACTATTTTTTGATGGTATATCTAGATGACATCCTCATCTTAAACAAAACATGGGAGGAGTGCATGAATCATATTCAACAGGTTTTGAGCACTCTGTGGCAGCACAAGCTATATCCCAACTTGGAAAAATTCTCCTTTGGCATGAACAGGGTCCAATACTTGGGATACATTTTTGATGAACATGGGGTACATGTGGGTCTAGTTAACATCCAAGTCATCCATGACTAGCTAGCCCTGACGACACTAACTGAGCTTCGAAGCTTCTTGGGAGTTTCCAACTTCTATCGATGGTTCATGTTGGGATTCTACCATATTGTATGGGCCCTCAACCAAGTGACCAAGGGCATTGGAAAGGAAAATTTCACATGGGGGAAGGCACAACAACAAGCATTTGATGATCTAAAGCATCGCTTGTGCTCAGCTCCAGTACGTTCCTTACTCGATCTGTAACAACCATTCAAGATTGATATTGATGCATTTGACTATGTTGTAGACACAATTCTCACTCAACACGGTCATCCAATAGCATACCGTAGTGAGACACTCTCAATTAACGTCAGGAAATACCCCACCTATGACAAGGAAATGTATTCCATTGTGAAATCCTATCATCAATGGAAACATTACATTTTGGGAAAGGAGACAGTCATCAACATTGATCATAAGCCTCTATATTTCATACATACACATGGGAAGTTGGAGAATGACCGCCATCAAAAGTGGTCCACATACCTGCATCAATTCCATATCAACATAAAGTATAAGACAAGGAGCACAAATCATGTCATTGGCTGCATAATTCAACCCACATTTCTACACTCACCACTGTGTTCCATTCATGTGGGCATGAGGCATTTGAGAGGCCCCAAATTTATCAACGAGATCCTGACTTTACCACCACCTATAAGCTCTTGGGTACAAGCGTGAATGTTACCAATTTTCAAATTCATGATGGATTTTTATGCCATCTGGGCCACCTCTGTCTTCCTGCAAGATAGCATGCAAAGATGATTTGGGAGGCTCACTACAGTTGGATGGAGGGACATTTTTGCATGAAGAAAATTGTGGTTATTCTACAGAAACATTTTTATTGGCCAAAAGTTTGACAGGACGTCAACAAGTATATCAGATCTTGTATGTATGTGCCATTTCCAGGAAAACCATCAAGAAGAAAGGATTATACACCCCTCTTCCTACTCCCTAGAGGCATTGGGAATCCATCTCGATGATTACATGTTTGGCCTTCTGTCCACCAAGAAAGGAAATGATTGTGTATTTGTGGTGGTTGATTGATTTTTGAAGATGACCATTGTCACAGACTACAAGAAGAGCTTCGCATCGACAGATACTTCCAAGCTCTTATTCAAATGAGTGTGGGTCCATTTTGGGATACCACAGACCATCATCTCAGATTGGGACAATAGGTTCCTCGACACATTTTGGTCGAGTCTCTAGTCATTGTTGGACACTAAGCTCACTAAATCCACTTCCTTCCACCCTCAAACTGATGGTCAAACATAGGTCACCAATCAGATTATTATGCACATCTTGTGCATGTATAAATCTAATCATTCACATACATGGGATGAGATTCTTCCCTATTTTCAAAACATATAAAACATGTGTCTCCATAGCTCCACCGGAAATATCCCATTTCAAGTGGGGTTGGGATTCCAACCCTTGGGTCCCATTGATGTTGCATTACCTCTTGCAACCACATAGGCAAAATCTTCCTGTAATATTCCAGATATAAAAGGTATGTAGAACATAAATAAAATGCTAGAAATGGCAGATGAACCACAATATAACCAGAACAACACCACAATAATACTGAAATGATAACAGAATAACACCATAAAGAGCACTTCGATTAATGAGAGAAATTTTCACTTGCCTCTTCGAGGGGGAAACCTCCAGTTGAGAAGAGCTCTATTACAATAATATCCAAGACAACAGTTCTCATACCATTGACTCCTATTTATACTAAATATGTCTATCAAAAGAACCATATAGAGGAAGACCCTTCTAGAAGGGGAAGCTTATATTAGGTCTTCTTACATTCAACTTTTTCTTCCTTATTTCTCGGCCTTATTAATATTGACCTTTATTACATCATAGTATATTATTCTACCTACGTGAGGGGTTAGGTCCCTAACATGTCCCCCCCCTTAAAAACATCCTTGTCCTCAAGGCTTGAGATGTGGAAATTTTTATAGAATGGTAGCTTGTTCCCAAGTGGCATTTGTTGGGGTTGTATCTTTCCACTGGACTAATACTTCCTTGATGGTTCACTAACACAGGTGATTCTCACACTGGTCCAAAATTGCTTCTGTTTGTAGCCAAATGGAGCCTTATTCATCCAACTCAGGAAGGTTGGTTTGATTTTGCACTTAATTCCAATCACCTTATTTAAGTAGGAAACATGAAAAACATGATGTATCCTCGAATGATTGGGAAAAGATAGTTGATAGGCCACCTATCCCACACATTTGAGAATGGTATAAGTACCAGAACATTTGGGCACCAGAATGGTCAGCCTTGAGGAAATTTTCCTTGTAAGGTTGCAGTCAAAGAAACACCTGATCCCCTTCGACAAATTGGCATTCAGAGAAACCTTTATCTACTTATTTCTTCATGTGATTCTGGGCCATTACCAAATTCTCTTTGAGCGTACGGAGAATAGCCTCTCGAATTGTAAGCATTTGGTCATCTACCTGGACCTTCGAGACACCCGGAAAATATGAGAGAAGTGAAGGTGGATTTTGACCATATACTGCTTCAAAAGGAGTCATGTGGGTAGTTGTATGGTATGAAGTGTTGTATCACCATTCAGCTAGTGGTAACCATTGAGCCCACTGATTTTTCTTTTCTGATGAAAAACACCTCAAATATGTTTTCAAACACTTTTTGACAACTTTAGTTTGACCATCAGTCTAGGGATGATAAGTTGTGCTGAGATGTAATTGGGTGCCTTGTAGCTTGAACAGTTCTTGCCAAAAATTGTTGGTGAAAGTTGGGTCATGACAAAAAACAATAGAATGCGACATGCCATGAAGCTTGAAGAACTGATTCATGAAACGTTGAGCCACAGTGGCTATTGTAAATGGGTGTTGAAGAGAAAAGAAATGATCATACTTGGAAAGGCAATCAATGACCACCATAATGAATGATTTATTTCCCGATTTAGGTAAGCCCACAATAAAATCCATAGAGATATCCTGCCAAATAGTAGGTGGAATTGGAAGTGGTTTTAGTGTGCCAGGAGATTTGACTGTTTCACCCTTGTTTTGTTGACACACATCACATTCAAACACAAAATTATGAACGTCATGTTTCATACCATCCCAGAAAAAAGAACGTTTGACCATGTCATAGGTTTTGGTAAACCTTGAGTGCCTAGTTGTGGGTGTAGCATGAAGCTCAGAAAGTACCATGGATTTAAGTTTTAACTGTTTACTTAAATATAAACAACCTTTCTATCAAATATCATCATGGAGCCAAGAGTACCCTAGGGAAACTRGAGAATTGGACTGCAATTGTTGTATCAAATGTGAAGTTTTGGGATCGTGTATCCATTCCTAGCGAATGGCTTGGAGCCAATATGGTATAATGAAGGAGAGAGAAAAAAGGGACCCTTCATCTTCATATTTTCGGGAATCATCTACAACCACATTATCTTTTCCTTTATTGTAAATGATCTCATAGTCATATCCAAAGAGCTTAGTCACCCATTTTTGCTTCTCTACGGAGGAAATGTGTTGTTCCAGAAAATACTTGAGGCTTTGATGATCTGTCATAATTTGGAAGTGTTTCCCCAATAGATAAGGGCACCAAAGATCAACAACATGCAAAATAGCCAACATTTCCTTTTCATAGATTGATTTGCCCAAATTTCRTTTAGACAGTTTTCTATTGGTAAAGGCCAAAGTTCGACCCTCTTGCATAAGGACAAYGCCAATTCGTTTTCCTGAAGCATCACATTCCACAACAAAGGTATTTGTGAAATCAAGAAGTGCTAGGAATTGAGTGGTGCACATGGCCATCTTCAAGGTTTGAAAATCCTGAGAAATTGTTGGAGTCCAGGTGAAATAATTATTTTTAAGGAGTGCAGTGAGAGGGGTCGCAATCTTTCCATAATTATTAACAAGCTTGCGATAATAACCTGTTAAGCCCATAAATCCATGCAATCTTTTGAGAGGATTTGGGTGAGGATTGTCTTGCATAGCTTCAATATTTTTAGGATCCACCCCGACGTTGTGCTTGCCAACAAGATGACCCAAGTACTCGACTTCTGAGGTGCCAAAAATACATTTAGATTGTTTCAGGAAAAGTTGGTGCTGAGAGAGTATATGGAGAACTCGATCCAGATGAGCCATGTGGTCTATCTAGGTTTTTCTATAGATGAGGATATCATCAAAGAAAACTAAGACAAAATGACATAGAAAAGGACGATTTCATGAGGCTTTGGAAAGTGGAGGGATAATTACACAAACCAAAGGGCATGACCAAAAACTCATAGTGTCCCTCACAAGTTATAAAGGAAGTCTTAGGAATGTCTACCTCTTTCATACAGATCTGGTGGTAGCCAAAATGAAGATCAATTTTAGTAAAGAATTGGGTGCCACTCAATTCATTCAAGAGGTCATCAAAGATGAGAAACTCATAGTGGCCCTCACAAGTTATAAAGGAAGTCTTAGGAATGTCTACCTCTTTCATACAGATATGGTGGTAACCAAAATGAAGATCAATTTTAGTAAAGAATTGGGTGCCACTCAATTCATTCAAGAGGTCATCAATGATAGGAATGGAAAATTTGTCTTTAATGATGATTTTGTTGAGGGCACGAAAATTAGGAAACATGCTCCAAGATCCTTCTTTCTTCATGACCATGACCATAGGAGAAGAGTAGGGGCTCGTACTAAGGCGGATAACACCTGCGTTAAGCAGTTCTTGAACCATTTTCTCAATTTCATTATTTTGGGAAAAGGGGTGATGATAGGGATGAATATTGAGAGGAAGGCTTCTTGGGACAAGGGGAATGGAATGATCATGAACACGACGGGAAGGAGGGAGTCCCTGGGGAGTGGAAAAAATCACTTGATGTTTAGAGATGATGGATTGGAGGTCCTATGAAACACAGGGTGTCTCAGTTGCTTGTATGGCATGGAGTTGGGAAATAAAACTAGAATGATCTTTTTTGAGAATCTTTTCCATGCGATGGGAAGTAATCATCTCAGGGGAAGCGACGATGATGCCTTGGAATTTATATTGCTAGCCCTCCTGGTCGAATTGCATGGTTAATTACTTAAGATCCATGAGAATGGGACCTAAAGTCCTTAGCCAGTCTACGCCCAACACAATGTCACAACCACCCATGTCGATAGAAAACATATGATATTTAAGGTTGCAGTCACCAATTTGGAGACACACATTTTCAAGATGCCCTCCACATTTCATGGACTGCCATTGGCAATCATGATTTGGAAATTATTGACTGCAGGGGTATAGCAATTAGTTTCTTGGGCAATGTGACGATGAATAAAATTATGATTGCTATGACTATCAACAAGAATGATAACCTTCTTATGCTTGATGTAGCCAATTAGTTTGAGGGTTTGAGGAGCAGAGAAGGCTGTGAGAGCATTTAGGGAAATGATTGGTTCTACTTCGGGAGGGTTTGAGGGAGGGGTAATGTTGGTAGGTTCAGGTGACTTAGACACAAGGAGAGCTTCAACATCCTCTTCTAAAACATCCTCTGAGGTGGCCATACAAATATTTTGTTCCTTACACTTGTGTCCTGGAAAATATTTTTCATCACACTTATAAAAAAGGCCTTTGAGTTGGCGTTTATCCATTTCGGCCCTCGTCAATTTTTGGATCTTTAGTGGAGTAGAAGAAGGAGTGAGATTTACTGGTTTAGTGCAAGGAATAAAGGAAGGTTTCCAGTTTTAAGAAGAGACAACCTGTTGTGCTTCCTTAGCTTGTTTAGTATCCTCCACCCAAATCTGAGGCTGAGCTATGAGGACATGGGCATGAATCTCATCCTTGAGGCCACTGATAAAACATTCTCTAAAAAAAGCATCAGACATGCCCTCTGTACGAAAATTTGATCGCTCAAAAGAAGCTATAAAGTCTTCCATTGTGCTAGATTGTTTCAACTTTGTCAAACTGACTAAATGGTTGGTGTCATTGTCAAAGGATTCATAAATCTCTGCCACAAAGTGTGTCCAAGAAACATACCCTTGACGGGTAGTTTTTCTCCATTGTCACCATTGTCAACATTCTTGATCTAGATGGAGAACACTATACCAAAGTTTGGCCAAGTCATCTATAATGTCGTACAAAGATAAATAATGTTCTATTTGAGTTACCCAACCACTGGGATCCGAGCCATCAAATTTGGTCACATCCACTCGCAGAAGGCGTAGGTCACGCTGAAAGTGATGGGGCTGATAAATATGGGAATGATAGGAAGTTTCAACTTCAACATGCAAAGGTGGGTCAGATAAAGGGGTATATGTAGGGATATGTAGCTTGGTGCAGATCATTGAAGCGATAGATTCAAGCCAGGTAGTCATGTCTTGTTTGAGGTATTCTTTGAGTTCCGCGATTGAGGCAACAATGGAGGAATGCATGTTTTTATTGATGGTTGCAATATTGGCACTGAGTTGTCTCACTTTTTGTTGGGTCTCTGTGAAAATATATTGCAAGGTATTGAAGCGATCTTCCAAGTCTTGGCTATGGGTATGGGCCATGATGACGAGGGAACCGAAGAGGGGTGGGTGGGGTCAAAACTTTTTCTGAAAAATGATAGGTATGAATGTGATAAGGGGGAAGAGAAAAATCCAATGGAACAGGTCTCAAATAATGGTGCAAAAATTTGCATACCTTTTTCTTTTTTTTTACACCTGCGGAGTTATACTTCAGTCTGAGGAATACTACAGTGATAAAATGCCCAAATGATTAACTAGGAAGGAATGTGTAGTGATTTGGAAAATTGAGAACAGTTGCGCAACAATAGATCCTGTCTTTTTTATCTTTTGTTTCCATCCCCAAGGGTTAGGTATTCAAGGGTTCTACAGACAAGGGCTTTCCCTGTGCTATAGCTCTCTGATATATGTGCAGGGTCCAATAGTATTACTTTGTCCAATATCTCAAGGCACCAACTAAGGAGGCTAGACCGTGCCCTTAGTCGTACTACCTGACTACCCAGGTACTAGAGAGTATCTTCCCGAGTGTTTTTCTCAGTGACACTATAACAGTCAAGCGACTGATCGGTTTATCTAAAGAGGGATTTAGGAAATCTAGGCCGATACGTATACAAGTGATGTCTGATGTGCTAACACTCGAAGGGGTACCAATAGGGGTTACAAGGGTGGCAACCAGATGTGTGCTTAAGTACCACTTGTATTTCCTTCATGTATGAATCCCTCAACCACATGTTTATGCGCATAACAGAAGATCTTTATAGCTTAAAGATGTCGGAATACATCTCTACCCTGAAAAAAAATTACCCACAATTTTATGCCGAGGAAAGTTCTTTGATACCACTTGTAATATTCTAGATATAAAAAGTATGCAGAATAAAAATAAAATTCTAGAAATGGCAGATGAACCACAATATAACCAGAACAACATCAAAAAAATATTGAAATGATAACAGAATAACACCAGAAAGAGCACTTTGATTACTGAGAGCAATGTTCACTTGCCTCTTCGAGGGGGAAACTTCCATTTGAGCAGAGATCTATTACAATAATATCCAAGACAACAGTTCTCATACCCTCGACTCCTATTTATACTAAATATGTCTATTAAAAGAACCATCTAGAGGAAGAGCCTTCTAGAAGAGGAAGCTTCTATTATGTCTTCTTGCATTCAATTTATTCTTCCTTATTTCTAGGCCTTATTAATATTGACCTTTATTACATTAGAATATATTATTCTACCTATGTGAGGGGTTATGTCCCTAACACTTCTCATGTTCAGTCTGAGGCGGAAAAATCTAGCAGATTCATCAAGCAGATTTAGCACATCTGCCAACAGGTCCATGAGATTTTGCAGAATGCTAATGCTAAGTAAAAGTAGCCCCATGATCAACATCGGGTGCCACACAAGTTTCAGGTGGGAGACAAGGTCTGGTTACATTTTTAGAAAGAGATCCTTGAAGGGGACCATCAAAATATACTTCCACTTCGTTGTGGGCCTTACACTATCACAAAGGTTGTGGGTGACAATGCTTTTGATATCAACACTCCCCTCTTCCTTGGCTTGCACCAAGTGTTCAATCTGGACCTCCTCCAACCATATTTTCCACCATTATTGGACACCTCGAAGATCGCAAAACAATTGACACCAACATATCTCAACCCTGACTGCATGGAATAAGCATCCACTAGTCAGATAGTGGACACACAGGTCAAAGGAACTCGCTAGCATATGATCCAGCTTTATCGGGTTTTCAAGGTAGGGAAGCTACTACACCAAGACAAGTCGCTCACCTGTGGCCAAATTCAGCAGAAATTTCCTCACCTAATGGGTGCACTCAATGCAATGGATATCATTGATTCCTAAGGGGGGAGGATATTGCTGGCCACCCACCTATTCCAACTAGCTCCTCTTGACAGTTTTTAGTTCATCACATTTTTTCTATAATGGTGACATTTCATTGTAATTTTGGGTTATGCACTTCTAGGGATATCCTAAATCCCTACACAACATCCATTTGGATATTGGTGGCCTCACACCTATTCCAACTATCTTATTTTGGAATTTTTAATTTCAATACATCTTTCTGTACTTCCAGGGTCGTTTTGGGCCCTAAACAATGTTTTGTTTTTTTACTTTCCATAGTCAAACTATAGGTAGAGTCAAATTTTGATAGAATA
>JASDQU010363374.1:0-11736 GCA_032191745.1 Picea mariana
CTGAAGGGTGGGTGTATGTAACAGCCCTAGTAAAATATATACTTAGGGATTATTAAGTAAAAGATTTATTAAGTAATTAATTTTTCGTAACATATTAATAACTAAACAACAATTGGTCTAATGATATAAATTAAGTATTAATTAATTAATTAAAGGTTATAATTTTGATTAACTAATTAATTAATTAACTAACTATTATATTCAATAACTTGAGTATTAAATTTAAAAGATTAATAAGTTATATTGTTTAAATTAAAAGGTTACGTACACGGAAAGGGATAACATATTAATTACGAGAGGATAAAATAATAAAGGAAAGGATAAGGGGCATTAACTAGGAGTAGGTAAGGAAGTAAATGCATGAGGCGGTGAAGGAAGGATATGGAGGCGGAGGAGGTTTACGAAGGGATTATCATTCGACGAGAGATTTTGGGGGATGGATTTTTGGGAGCTCTCTTGGATTTGTAGATAGGAGGGTTGAGTTCTGTAGTGGGAAGGTTTAGTACAGGGGCATTCTTTTGCTGGAGGTTTTTTGCATGGAGGGCCAGGATATCCATATGATATCCTGGAGCTAGGTAGTTGTCCTAGTTGGTAGGGAGGATAGTAGGTTTGGGCAGTGTTGGACAATGCATCAGGCAGCAAGAAGGCAACAGCAAGGCAACAAGGCGAATTAGCATCAGAACCAGGTAAATTGTTTGTGAATTGGCTAAGTTAATTTTATGCTACATAGTTAAATGTTAAATGTTAAATTCTGCTGAAATTTATATGCTTATTTGAAGTTAATGAATTATTTACGCACTCAGAAATTTGAAATTCTATGTTAGAAATGTTAGGCGTAATTGTAAGGATTTTTACTAGGATTGTTGATATTTTTCTTACTGGCCACTACAATTTTGGACATGATATTAAGGACATATTAAGAATATGAAAACACTAAGGACATGATAAATTTATCATATGGATCTAAGAAAAAAATAGTATTAAGGTTGTTGTTTGTTGGATTTGTGTGTAATGAACCTAAACAAAAAATTCTCACTTGACCTTGAGCAATGCCATAAATTCTAGAAATGGTATATAAAAGTATAAATACTAGAGTAGGATAACCCAACTAGACACCCTCTACTCAAGGTAGAGGAACCACACGACACAAAACGCCTCTAATTTTTGGTAACCCCCATGTGTTGCATTGTCAACTCCCACAAGGCCATCCTAAACCCCAATAGTATAGGGAAACAATAATAGTTTTGTAGGAATTAAAGAAACCTAGGGTTGAACATGGGTATCTACCTAATCCACGTTGCATGAAAAGCACAGACCACCAAATCCTGACAACAACACAAACACATGCTAAACCATATTGCATGATAAACCTATGGAATTAAATAAGGACTTAAGGGTGGCAAGGGAAGTGGTGGTAAGATAGGGTATCTACCTAATCCATGTTGCATGATAAGTGACACATATTCCACATGCATTTGGCTGCATGGGCATCATTCATGAAGATGTTATGATGATTGTTTTTTGCATTTAGTATAAAAAATCACATTCCTTTAAAACCTACCTCCCCATCATCTTAACAACTAACCCCACCATTACATGCTTATCACCTTAGGACCTCCATCTCAAATACTGACAATACAAATGGAGGTCACGACTAGGGATTTTATGGTAGACCTAAACGTTATTCATAAGGATATTATGATGAAATTTTTCGTTTGTACGTTGAGAGGAATTGAAACACATTAATGGTTTCGTAAATATTTTCCAAGGGTTGTGTCTTCAATTTCAAGTTTCATCAAAGCAATTTGCAAGATTTTGAGATTGTGAGTAGGCTCTTGAAGAATTCTACAATGAGGATATTTTTCTTCAACATTGCATGGAAAGAAGGAAGAAACTTGATGACACTTTGCAAGCCTATCAAAATAATCCCATGGATATGATTTTCAATAAGTTGGTTGAAAGGTATAAGGCAATAAATTATTGGTCGATGTTGTAGAAAAGAAATACCTTCAGAGTGATGATCAACCCATTGTCTTATCTAAAGAGTTGCCAGAGTATCATGTAGCAGGGGAACAACCCCTAGTCACCTCCATCCCTGCAACAAGCCCCACTTATACCAAATTACTTGGGCATTAGAAAGTATCTATATGGTCAAACAAGGTCCACTGGAGACATAACACATTCTTCATTGACATTGTGGCTACAAAAGAAGGAAATAAATGACCTTAATGGTTGACTAATTAAGAAAAAAAAAGGTCAAATTCACTTCGAAGGACAAATTTTCATGTTATATTTGATGATGATGAGGTCATCCCTAGTAGTTGGGGATCCAAATGAAAGAAAATTTAATTAATAGAAACAAATTTAAGTTATTTTTAGGTTGGTCCTAACCTAAAGTCACAATTAAACATTGTTTTAAGTTTGTATAGGTTCACCCTAACCCAATGGGTAGCCAACCTGTTGATTCACCTTCTAGGTACAATAGAGATTCTAGAGTTCTCTCACACCCCACAAGGGAGTGCAATGCCTATATGGAGCTATTTTCTACCCCATAAAAATGTGGGTGTCATCTGAGCACATCAAAACATCCTTAGACTTCAATGGCAGTTATGAGTTGTGGAGGCTATGCACTTTATTCCATATTTCCATAGCACCATTCATCGTCCAAGGTGTGGAGATATATGGTTGGCTTGTTGGAGGATGTTCTAGAGGAAAATTTCACCAAGAGATTCCATTTTGTTAGACTTGGCACATTTGAGGCATGGATACATGGATTTCATTACATTTTTGTTGCATCATTGATGAAGAGCCTTGTTCCAAAGATTGAAACCAAGGCCCGAAACCCATGGATAAATGAAGCACTATGTAGAATATGAATGCCACACTTCAATAGGTGGCTAAAGTATGACATACGGTAAGAAAAACCCAAAAATACAAAAAAAATGCCTACAATGGAGAAAGTTCAGAGTAAGTCATGTGAAAAAAAAAGAGCTAATGGAGGAACATATTTCTTAAAATTGTGCCATGTGGCATTAGAAAGTATCTCTATGGTCAAACAAGGTCCACTGGAGGCATATCACATGCTTCATTGACATTGTGGCTTCAAAAGAAGGAAATAAATGACCTTAACGGATGACTAATTAAGCAAAAAGAAGGTCAAATTCACTTGGAAGGACAAATTTTTATGTTATATTTGATGATGATGAGGTCATCCCTAGTTAGAGGGGATCCAAATGAAAGAAAATTTAATTAATAGAAACAACTTTAAGTTATTTTTAGGTTGGTCCTAACCTAAAGTCACAATTAAACATTTTTTTAAGTTTGTACAGGTTCACCCTAACCCAATGAAAAAAAGAGTATAAGTGCCACATCAAAGAATAATTAGAACATTTTATGTTGAGCACTCAAAAGGTTTGATGACCATGGTAGTTGTTGGGAGATTTTATAGGCAAGATTGTTAAAGGTGTATCTTTGAAACTGTGGTTGGGTGAGCATTAGAAGCCTATGTTGGGGTACTTGTCATCCTTTCATCTTCTTGTATGTGGTTGGGTATGTTTTGTCATGAAATCTAAAGCATATGAAACCCTTTTGTTGGAAAATGACTAGTTATTGGGCCCATCAGATTTATGTCTCAAGAGGTGGATGTTGGGCTTTGACCCACAAAGGGAACCTACATTCATTCAAAAGATATGGGTATTGTTTCTTGTTTTACCCATTGAGATTTGGAATAGCAAGATATTGGAGGGCATAGGAAATACCATTGGTTGATTTGTTTCTTTGGAGGATCGATATATGGAGAAGGAAGATCACATGGTTGGGTGTATTTTGGTCGAATTAGACCTTATAGAAGGTCAATTATAAAAGTTGGATATGGATACAGAATGGTGAAATTCGAAATTCCAACAAAAATTAGAGTGTTGGAGACTCTTTTTTTGTTGTGTGTTTTGTCATGAATTTGGGTGTCTGAAGAATTATTCTCATTAGGTCATATGAGGTCATCCCTAGTAGGAGGGGATCCAAATGAAAGAAAATTTAATTAATATAAACAAATTTAAGTTATTTTAGGTTGTTCCTAACCTAAAGTCACAATTAAGCATTGTTTTAAGTTTGTAGAGGTTCACCCTAACCCAATGAAAAAAAGATTATAAGTGCCACATCAAAGAAGAATTAGAAAATTTTATGTTGAGCACTCAAAAGGTTTGATGACCATGGCAGTTGCTGGGAGATTTTATAGGCAAGATTGTTAAAGGTGTCTCTTTGAAACTGTGGTTGGGTGAGCATTAGAAGCCTATGTTGGGGTACTTTTCATCCTTTCATATTCTTGTATGTGGTTGGATATGTTTTCTCATGCAATCTAAAGCATATGCAACCCCTTTGCTGGAAAATGACTAGTTATGGGGCCCATCAAGTTTATGTCTCAAGAGGTGGATGTTGGGCTTTGACCCACAAAGGGAACCTACATTCATTCAAAAGATATGGGTATTGTTTCCTGGTTTACCCATTGAGCTTTGGAATAGCAAGATATTAGAGGGCATAGGAAATACCATTGGTTGATTTGTTGCTTTGGAGGATCGATGTATGGAGAAGGAAGATCGAATGGTTGGGTGTATTTTGGTCGAATTAGACCTTATAGAAGTTCTATTATAAAAATTGTATATGGATACAGAATGGACAAATTGGAAATTCCAACAAAAATTAGAGTGTTGGAGACTCTTTTCTTGTTGTGTGTTTTGTCATGAAGTTGGGTGTCTGAAGAATGATCCTCATCAGTCAGCATCTAGAAAGGATTCTACACAACCTGACACATTAACTCCAACAACATCTCCATATAAAAGAGGTATGTATATCTCATACATGTTCTTGCACCTTCATAATGTTCCTAGTGGCTTCTCGATCCCAATTGGTTATGAGGATACTACTAAACATATGGAATTAACAAGTGATGGTCCTGATTCGATGTTTGAGTCCCTAATTGGATAAAAAAGGGTCGAGTGTAGGTTTGGCTCAAAAGAGTTATTATAGGAGTTGTGGGAGATCATTTAGAATAAGATTGTTATGGGGAATGTAGTGTACCCTCTGTATATACGAGATTTGCTTCTAATGATACTAAGTTGGTCCATGTCCAAATGAATAATGTTTTGGTCAAAGAGACTAAGTCACAATCCCTTCTACTCACAAATGACCCTAAGAAGAAGTCTAAAAAAATTCCTCTAAAGTGCTTATGTTTGTTAAGATCATTAAAATAATTCGAGATGGAACCAAGGGGGTTGGTGGAGGGACTATCCATGGACAAGAAAATGCCTTCTACTATTGAAAGGAAATCAGATATATCATTTACTAAGTATCAAGAAAGGAAAAAAGTAATAGAGGGTAAACAACGCACCATCAATGGGGTCTTTAGAGAAGGGAAGACCTAAAATTTGGTTACAAAATTATCATTATTTCACTAAATTTCAGAGGGGTTTGGGGTGCCCACAAACAGTTATCCCTCAAATTAATGTTCTCAATTTACCAACCTAATGTTATGATGCTACAAGAAATTTACCAACCTAATGAAGATCTTTGTGTGCATTTAAAACTGTAAAATCCCCACTCAATTATTTTTGGTCTTTTTCTTGGTTTTACTGTGTTGTCCTTTTGTCAAACAATTTGCCATTGAAATGTTTATAGATGTTGTTATGAATTTACTCATTGTTGTAGCAATTTTATATGAATTCTTGAGTGTGGACTTTTGACAAACACTTGGACTGTAGGATATTTCACACTGTTTGACTGCCCAATTTACAATTATGGTATTTTAGATGGATTCTTGAAGTGTTTTAGATTATTGGCATAGATTTCATGTTATCCCTCTGATAACATTGTGACCACAAAAACCCTAGGAACAAAAATTCAAATTCGAATATTCCCTAACTCAAATATGTAGAATATATAATTCAAACATGGTGCCCTAGATCTAATATATAGAATATATCATTCAAATGATGATGCATGTGTGCCCTAGACTTTTCAGAATGAAAATTTTGAAAAGGACAGAGTGAGAAAAATTTACCGGAATGGAAGTCATTCTTGTTCTAGTTCACATCTTTGTTTCTCTCTGTCTCTATGCCTCCTTGTTGGGGTCATCGCATCTCTTGCTAGGGTCTCTGTCTACCTTTGTGGATCGAGATGAATGCAAATGGGACAAATGGGGTCGGTCAAGTTCAGGGATCAATGCATGTGAATGGGGTCGGCCGAGTTCGAATGGGATGAGTTAGGGAAAATGGCGTTAGGGGTCAAGTTCTGTTCGATTGTGGCAATGCGAATGGGGTTAGGCCAGTCATAGGGTTCTATTCACTATGCAATGCGAATGGGGTTAGTTCGGCGCCAGTCAGGTTCTTCTTTCACTGTGTGCAATATGTGAATGGTTTTAGGGCATGGTCGGGTTCTGTTTGTAACATATATAACATATATGTTACATATATTTGTTATATATGTTACATATATAACATATATATGTAACAAATGTTACAGATATATGTTATATATGTAACATATATAAACTTTTCACCTATGTCAATTGACATAGCCATGACCTTTGTATTCTCCAGATTATAGGGCCATGTTATGGTAGGCTTTGATGTTGTTTCATCGCTCTTCATGTTGAAATGTTGTATTAGGGGTTATGGTAGTTAAGCTCATTAGGAGTTGCAAGTGAGATAAAGGTTACAATGGTTTAGAATATTTTATAAAAATATTTATAAAATTAAAATATTGTAAACATATATATATGTTTATATGTTTAAAATATTTTAATTTTATAAATATTTTTTATATTTTATATAATATATATATTTTTATAAAATATTCTAAACCAATGTAACCTTTATCTCACTTGCAACTCCTAATGAGCTTAACTACCATAACCCCTAATACAACATTTCGACATGAAGAGCAATGAAACAACATCAAATTCTACCATAACATGGCCCTACAATCTCGAGAATACAAAGGTCATGGCTATGCCAATTGACATAGGTGAAAAGGAAGATGTGTCTAATGACACCAAAATAATAGGAGAATCATTTGTAGAGAATTGTAAATTAACTGTATTAAGAAAACAATTAAGTAGAATGTGTTTGTTAACACAAATACAAAAGAATCTATGTCATCCAACACACACTAGAGAAACAAGGAACCAAATGCAGAGAATGTTCAAACTAGCACAAGAGAGAGAATTTGTGTTGATTTCCATAGAACATGGAAGGCATGATACAAATAAGAACACTCTAGAGTTCATGTTGACCTACACATTATTGAACAATGAGTTGATAGATGCTAAAAGCCATAACTAGGGCTTCAACAAGGTGATCAATGAGAAACTTTGGAAGAATTAATTCTACATATTCAAAGGGCTATCATGACAATCAATTAGACTATTAATCACATCAATACCAAAAATTTATTGATACAATGAAACAAGGAGTATAGGTTACAAACATTATGATCTTAGACAAGGATGGAGCACAAAAATACATATGGAAATAGGAGATCGCTCTCTAACTAATATGTTATTGGATGATGGTTCCATATTAAACAATATGATGAAGGATACATGGGGAAAGTTAGAGAAATCAAAATTGAGGCCACTAGAGTTGTTGGTTGACAATAAAATCCATCAATCGCTTCAACAAGGTGATCAATGAACATTTCATATTGAATTCATTCAATAGATTTCAAGGATCATTGCAACATTATCATTTGGAATATTAATGATTTCAATTTCATATGGAAATAGAAGATCTCACTCTACCCAATTTAATAATATTAGATGGTGATTATAGAATAATCATTATGATGGAGACAAAAATAATTAGAGAAACTAAAATTGTGACCACCAAGAAGGAGAAATAGTCATTGATGATTAGTGGTACATTCACAATAATTGTTGATTCCATGATATTAATGGTACATTCACAATTCTAAGGTGKCTAAGGACATAAATGGTGAATAAMTGATAATACATAATTATGAATGACCAAGATACAACTGATGACATTGGTTAACACCAATCTATCTAGATGTGGATTTATCATGAAGATTTGGTGGAAGGTTAAAAAGTATGATAACATCAATTCATGCCTTTTTTCTTCATTGCATTGAATGAGGAAATTATTTGTGAATGCAATGATTCATGTTGTAATCAAATTGGTTGCATCATTACTCAACTGGCTCATAATGCTTAGGGATAGTATAGAAAGTATTCTCTTTGATATTGTTGTATTAAAAAAATGTAATTGAAGAAGATGATGTTTGAATTGGAATCTAGAATAAAGAAGTGTTATCCTTGTTAGGTTGATAATGACTGGGCTCCAGAGTTACAACCCTTTTGTAAGAGAGAGAATTGTAACACACTCTTATGTGTGGCAATTATTACATAAGCTCTAGTTCTTGTTGTTTATTAGCTACTTTTGATGTTGACTTACATAGTTAATCATAATTATAGTAAGGCTTCTGGATATGAATTGTGTTGGAGTTTATAAGTCCCAATGTTTTTAGTGGTCATTGCATTAATCAACTAGGGATCAAATGAAGCACAATTGATAGAGAAGAGTGACACAATAATGAATATATAGATTCTAGAAAAGACGTAGCCATTAGAAAATAATTAATGGTAAATGATATAAGGGAATTGAGATAGATAAGTAAAAGGTGAAAAAAATTAGACATTAAAAATAATAACATTAAACTCTATAAGGTAATTGAGTCAAATATATTAATAAATAAATGATAAACACATCAATGAATTGAAGCTAAACATTGAGAAGTGTGCAAACACCCATTGAGGCCTCTTAGAGAATGAAAAAGACATGTACTCCCAAGTATTTCCTTTTCAATTATTGGAAATAGATGATGGAATAAAATACCTGGGATTTTGTTTGAAAGTAATATGGTATAAAAAAATCTGTCTAGTAGTGGATAATATCCAAGGTATAGATGAAACTCAACACATGATGCAATCAATGGTTCTCTAGATGTTGTCAATGTGTTCTTGTGAAATATGTTCTAAAATACATCCTCGTCTATTGGATGTCCCTAGCATGGAACTGAAAAGGAGTCCTAGATGAAGTTAGGCATTAAATTGCAAGTTCATTTGGTTTGAATAGGTAGGAAAAAAAGGGATAGTATTAGCCTCCTAGAAGAAACTTGTTACTACAAAATCTCAAGGTGGATGATGCCTAAAGAACACACTCCTTTTTTTCAAAGGCTCTTGCAACTAAGAATATATAGAGATTTATACAAGGTTTTGGACTCTAGGAATAGATAATCCAAGATAAATATATTACTCCTAAATCCATGGAGGAATGGGTCAAAAATCCATCTAAATATATTAAAAACAAATCAATAATTTGGAAAACAATGGCTATGGCCTTCCCCTTGATATGAAATTGGTTGGTATGGATAATTAGCAAAGGTAAAAAATTCCAAATTGTCCTGAATCCCTAGAGCGGTAGAAATGATGCACATAGGCTTCCACCCTAATTAATTTTGGACTTGAAAAGTCATGACTACCATACTCTAAGAAAAGTAGTTCAAGGAATCATAGCTATAGATAGGATGCAAGTGTTGCTTTCTTGGGAGGAGATTGGAATTCAAGAGGACAATGAATAGATATGGGAATACTACACTTTAAATAGAAGAAGTTGTTTCAAAAATCCAAAAGATAAAGAAGATCACCTCATTTGGTATTTGAATCCTATAGGTACTTGTGAAACCAGGCTAGGATACAAATCCCTTTCTATTGAGGGTAATGATATCCCACAATATTGGTGGTTGAGGCTACTCTGAAAATTAAAATGACTATCAAAATAAAAAATATTAATGTGGTTATTGTTAAACAATAAATCCTTAACATGGGACATCTTTCAAAAAAGAATCTATGAGGGATTGGGTCAATGTAATCTCTACAAATCTAACTCTTTAACCAAATCTCATATTCGTATGACGTATGTTTATACTTTAGAGGTATGGAAAGAAATGGTATTCTTGAATGGTTGGAATAATGATTGGAAGGGAATATCCATTGAAGAAGCACTCCATAACTAGTGTATGAGCAAAGACACAAAGAGGTATAAATCTCTCCCTCTAACCATATCCCGTGGAATCTTGCTAGATTGAAATTATAATATATTTGAAGATAAGGATACCATTCCTTTAAAATGTGATATAAAAAGCCTAAATATCCTCTCTACATTTCCTCAATATAAGGAAGGATGCATCTCAAAGCACTCCCTTGAAGAAGAAATAAATAATGAATTTCCATGGGATATTTTTTATGGATCCTCCCAAGGATTCCCCCATAAAAGTGGGGCTAAGTTAATTTTACATCTCTCCCTCAATTATAATATCCATTTTAAGACTAGTTTGGACTGTGATACAAATAAATTTTGTAAACTTATGGCACTAAAACTAGTCATAATGCTAGCTCAAGAAAATGGGGTTTTCCAAATCCAAATCTATGGAGACTCTCTGCTTCTGGTTCAATGGATGGGAAGAGAATTCAATTTGTTAAAATTCACATTGCAACCTATTTTTCATGACATCTTACTTACAAAATCATCCTTCTCTTACATTTATGTTATCCATCTTTACATCGACATGAAATATGAAATAGACAATCTATCTAAGGATGGAGTTGCACTAGAAAATGGGATCTGAAAGATAATCGAGAACAATTTTGTGCACTACTTTGAATATATTCATGCTCCTTGGTTATAATTTTATTTTTATTACACTAACACTCTGTGATCAATGTCACTCCATGAAAAGCCTAACTAAATATCTTCAAGAAGATTGGTTGAGCTTTTTCAGTGTATAAAGAAGACCATACTTTTTCAAAATTTTTGACAAGAGTTGTATATGATGTTCCATTGGTATAGATTATAGGTAAGGATTTCCATATTGAGAGAAAACTTTGGAATTTAATATTATAGACATATGACTAAGCTATGTGCTTGTAAATGTAAACTTGAATTATTCTCATCAACTACCACTCTAATTTCATTTCATATAAATAACATTGGTTTTTTTTATGGAAGAAAATACATCAATTAGGAATGAGAAATGATCACATACCTAAATTATTATTAGAATGGTGATCTAGAGAAGTAGAGAACTAGGTCTTCAACAAGGTAATAGTCAATCCAGGTAAATTTTCAATGCATACATATACAGTTTGAAAACATTTCAACATTGGCCCCATTCGCAGGTCCCTGTTGTCAGTGTCTAATCCTTGTGTAATTTTTGTTCCTCATTCCTCATTCCTTGAACATGCTGTAGTCCCCAAGATCCATTATTTTTGTACAAAATTACATACTAATGGCATAAAAGTATCGACGAACTTTTTTCATCGATAGTATAGAATATTCGTCACAAGATCATTTACATTCATCTCTCTTGTGATGATATCAAATGATGCTTGGATTCATTTCATATTTGGTTTATCGTATTGAAATATCAATTTGATACTTTGCAAGCTAGCTCGACCTTCAGTCAAATACAAATATGAAACTTGGAATCATTAACATATCTGTTGCTACTGAGAGGGGGATGAATCAGTATCCGGTACAATTTAAAAACCTTTTTCAACTTATACTTAAACCATTCAATTATATCCAATGAGCAATGAAAAATAGTATAAGAGTTACACCAATACACCACAATAAACCATGCACAATATATGAGAAATAATCAATA
>JASDQU010363375.1:0-11723 GCA_032191745.1 Picea mariana
TCTCAGCAGTTGCATCAAACCCGGTGTTTTTCTGATAAGTGTTATATCTTGTATCTTGAATTTAAATATCTTGCAATGTATGCTCATGGTTTGAACACTTATAAATGGTTTCTGTGTAGAAATGTTTGCATGGTGTTTTGATCGGAATGGTGGTTGCATGCTTATGTTGGAATGACCACATTCGGCTTATATATATATAGATATATGTATTTGAACGAATCCAATTTTTAAGTCTGTTCTCGGGAGGTTGTTTCCCTTATTTGTCTCTCGTGCTGCCCCGGATAGAATTCCTCATAGGGACACCCTTTCGGGATCATTCCCTTACATTCCAGAGCTGGGGTAAGTTCCCTGAAAGGACTACCGCCTTGGTAAAATCCTGAATTTTCTTTTTATCTATCACAGATGTTAATAGTTCAGGGATTTAAGAAGACCTCTCAGTCTGGTCATAAAACCTAGTGAAAATCTGCCCAGGAACCCGATGAAAAACTTTAAGGCCTAAGTTTGAAAACCTTGCAAGAGAGAGACTGGGTCTCTTAGAGCTCGATATTTCGGCGTTTCGACAACCGGGAAACCCAAGGGTCAGTTTTCTTGTATTCGCCAGACGCGAAATCTCGACTTGCGAAACCTCGAAATGAGTATAGCGTGATTAGTTGTGATGTTTCGGCGTTTCGGTACCCGGGACATCTAAGGGTAAGTTCCCTTGTACTCACCTGTCCCGAAATCCTGATTGGCGAAACCCCGAAATGAACTAGTATGGATGAGTTGTGATGTTTCGGAGGTTCGATACCCAGGATACCCTTCCTCTTGCTAAATGCACGAATGAGATCCTTTTGGAGGATCTAAGGTCTGTTACGACCGTTAAATTGGATGAAGGAACGCAGGCGTTAATGCCTCGACCCCTTTTTAACCTTCGTAACTAGCGAAGAAATCGGGATCGTCGATTCCAAGACCCATGGGAGTACCTGGACTGTCCAGCTGTAGAGTACATGTGGCGGCCGGTAAGCGTTTCGGCTTTTCGGCACCCGGGGTACCGAAGTGCGAGTTCTCCTGTACTCGCAAGACCCGAAACCTTGATTCACAAAAACCTGAAATGACGACGTATGGATGAGTTAGGAGTTTTCGGTGTTTCGGAACCCGAAACACCCAAGGAAGTATTTCCTTGTACTCGCAAGTCCCGAAACCCCGACTTGTGAAACCYYGAAATTGGTCAAGTGTATGATGAGCGGGTGTATCGGCTTTTCGRCATTCGGGTAGTCGAGGAGTGTGAATCTTCAACCTCTTGTATCTCGAAATTCTGATATACGAAACCCCGACTCGCGGAATCCCGAATTGGCATAGCGTGACTTGGTTTGGCATTTCGGTGTTTTGGTACACGGAAAACCCAAGGGTAAGTTTCCCTTGTACTTGCAAGTCCCGAAATCCCGACTTGCGAAACCCCGAAAGAATAAAGTATGGAGAAGTGGTTATACTTCGGTATTTCGGCACCCGGGGTACCTAAGTGCGGGCCCCATGAATTCGCCAGTCTCGAAATCCCGATTAGCGAAATCCCGATGGAGGAAACCCCGAAATAGAGGAGCATGTTTAAAGTTTTGATGACTCGGACTTTTCGGCTTCTGGGAAACCTAGGGGCGAGACCCCTTGTTTTCACATAACGCGAAATCTCGAAAGGAGGAATGCCGAAATGGCTTAGCACGGATAATATTGGGTATTTCGGTACCTGAGATACCTATTGGCAAGTTCTCTTGTACTCGTCAGTCCCGAAAACCTGGTTTGCGAATTCCCGAAATAGACAGAACGATGTATATATGTATCTATATGTAGGTTTCGGAGTTTCGGCTCTCGGCAAACCTAAGCGCAAAACCTCCTGTCGTTGCATATCTCGAATTTTCGGTATGCAAAATCCCGAAGGGTACAGTACCAGGGATTAATTCGAGTTGCTGTGGATCTCGATAAGCGGTTAAAACCGTTTCGGGTTTCGGCCCTTCGAAAGACAAGATAGAAAAGGAAATACATGTATCGTGATTTCCCAAATCGCGAAAGCCGATGAGCACCTTTCCGATAAGGCCTGTGGTCCTAGCCGCCGATCATATGAGTACGGATAAGGGATGGCAGGGTCTGTATCAGGTCCCGTAGGGATTCGGGGAATTCTGTTCCTCGGAGAAAAGAAGAAAAAGGTCGAAAAATTCCGAATTCCAAAGTAGGTATGTTACAGCCGACATGATCAATCCACAATGGGGATTGATTCAATGAATAATATATCAAATAATAATAAGAATACACTTTGCAGTTACATTATTTCAACACTCCCCAAGTGTCGCACTCCTAATGTCCGGAAAGTGCGCCCCAGATGATCCCTTAGTCGAAATATGACAAGGAACCAAGGAAAAGATGCGCCTTGCCTTCCTCTCAATTGGGTCGGAGGGGAATCTCTGACCTCTCCCTGAAAGGGACAAGTCGATCCACTGAACCTCCTTAGAAGCTGAGCCCTCACCCTGAATAAGTGCACCCTTGGTGTTGGAACCTATGGAACTGCTGCTGAAGAATGATGGAAGATCTGTGTGATCTTCTTACTAGGGTGTGTTTCTCAACATCGAAATCAACCAATTGGTGTCTTCCTTCTGGAATCCACTGAACTATCTCTCTTGAGATGCACCTCTCTCCTCAATGATAAGTCAAAATCTACATAATGATGAATTAGGTCGCTGAACCTTCTCTTATATCTTTCCAAAACCCTAATTCTCTGTTGACTTATAATTTTAGCTCGTTTGTTCTATTTTTAGCTCAAATTGGCCTAAAAAACGCTTTTAACCACTTTTAGCTCAATGTCACTTTTCGAATATAACACCTTTGACTGGAGTGACCTCTAGTAACCCTGTTTACCCCTTTCTGGCCCTGGCTATAGTCTAACGGGGCGGTTTAGACCATTAAGCCTCCTCTCTGGAGCTCCTATTTGGAAAGGGACATTACAGTCCTCTCTTCCCGAAATTGCTTGTCCTCAAGCAATACCAATCCAGGGTGCTGCAACACCTGCTCACTCTCCCAGGTAGCGTCCTCTACTGGAAGGCCATTCCATTTGATCAAACACTCTCTGATGACCCCTGCTCCTCAATTTCCGCTCCCGAAACTCCAGTACCTGCTCCGGAACCAACTCCAACTGTCCCTCCTCATCCAATGGGGGAAGCTCTTCTGATGTGTTGATGAATTGTCCCACTTCCTTTTTGAGGCAAGATACGTGGAACACGTTATGAATATTTCTCCCCTCTGGAAGCTCTAGCTCATAAGAAACCACACCTACTCGACGCATGATCCTGTAAGGGCCATACATTTGGGCTTGAGCTTCTCGACCCCACTCTTCTTTAGAGATGACGTTCTGGAAGGTTGGAGTCTCAAGAAAACCAGATCCCCAACCTCAAAGCTGCGCTCTACCCTGTGCTTGTCTGCACTCATCTTTTCTTGGTTCTGTGTTGTCTGCAGGTTCTCTTTCAGCAGCTTGAGAATCTCCTGACTCTTTGTGATCCAATCCTTGGCCTTGGAGCTTTGCTCTCCCCGAAAACCAAGTCTACCAAAGTGGGAGCATCATATCCGTACAATGCTTGGAAGGGTGTCATACCAATAGACATGTGGAAAGTGGTGTTGTAGCAATGCTCTCCTAAATGTAGCCACTTGACCCATGTTCTCTGTTGTACACCTACATAATTCCTCAAATGCCCTTCAACCCACTTGTTGACGATCTCGGTCTGCCCATCTGTTTGAGGGTGATAGCTGGTGTTGGGTGTCAACTCTGTCCCCACCAATCTAAACAACTCCCTCCATAATGTCCCAATAAACCGATTGTCCCTGTCACTGATGATGTTCCTCGGCAACCCGTGAAGTCTGAAGACCTCCCTGAAGAATAACTCAGCTACCTGAACTGCGCTATACTCTGTCGGTATGGCTTAGAAGTGAGCAAACTTGGTCAATCTGTCGACCACTACATAGATCCAGTCCTTACCCTGGACCTTGGGTAGGCCTGTGATGAAGTCCATCGATATACTTTCCCATTTTTGCTCTGGAATGGGAATTGGTTGAAGTAGCCCTACTGGAAGAGTATGCTTTGACTTGTTCTGCTTGTAAGTCACACACTCACTGAAGTGTCTCATAACGTCTTGTTTGAGGACCTTCCATGAGAACCTCTCCCTGATCTGTCTCTAGGTTTTGAAAAACCTCTGATGGCCTGCTAGTGGTGAATCATAAACGATTGTGAGGATCTTCTTCTTGATCCCCGATTCTGGAACTAAGTAGACTCTGTCCTTGTAGAATATGACATCGTCAATGACCCTATACTTATCATCCTRTATATTYCCATCCATAACCTCACAAGCGAACTTGTTCTTGGAATATTCCACTAACAAATGGGATTTCCAATTTGCTGAAATCTCCATCAAAGAACATGCTGYAGATCTCCTCGATAGTGCATTGGCCACAATGTTCTTCTTCCCCTTGACATACTCTATGTCGAAGTCGAATGCCTGTACCTTCGTCACCGATTTCTGCTGGCACTCACTGATGTCCTTCTGCTGAAGGAAATACTTCAACTTGTTGTGATATGTTTTGACCACGAATTTGCTTCCCACCAAATATTGTCTGAATTTGGTCAAGGCATGCATGATTGCCAACATTTCCTTGTCATAGATGGAGTACAACCTCTCGGGCTGATTGAGCTTCCTGCTCTCGAATACAATGGGGTGTCGTCCCTGCATCAAAACTGCCCCGATACCCTCGYCGGATGCATCACACTCTAATACAAATGGCAGCGTGAAGTTTGGTAATGCTAACACTGGACATGTGCCCATGACTTCCTTCATGTGATCGAAGGYTTTCTGTTACTCATCGATCCAGATGAAACCTCCCTGCTTGGTGAGATCCGTCAGGGGTGCTCCAAGCTGAGAAAACCTCTGACAAACCGCCTGTAATAGCTGCATAACCTGAAGAAGCTCCTCAACTCTGTCACGTTCCTAAGCGTTGGCCAAGCCAGAATGGCCCTGATCTTCTCCTAGTGTACCTGTACCCCCTGTGTGCTAATGATGTGGCCCAAGTAAAGTAGTTCTGTTATACCGAACTCACACTTGGACTCTTCGGCGTATAGTGACTACGCCTCCATCATGCCCAAAACCTCATCTAAGTGCCTCATATGCTCCTGCCATGTCTTGCTGTAGACCAAGATTTCGTTGAAGAAAACAAAAATTGATTTCCTCAACAGATCCCTTAATATGTTGTATATGTAACACTGAAATGTAGCTGGTGCATTGGTTAGCCCAAATGGCATAACCAGAAACTCGAAATGTCCAAAGTGACACCGAAATGCCGTCTTCTCTAGGTCCTGCTCTCGGATGCTGATTTGATGATACCAAGAGCGTAGATCAATCTTTGAGAAGAAACTCCCCCATGTAGTTCATCCATCAACTCGTCAATGCGAGGGATAGGATACCGGTTCTTGGTGGTTTTCTTGTACCATCCTTCTTCAGAACTAAGACAACTGAAGAGGCGAATGGGCTGTTGCTCGTTCTGATGTGTCCCGTCGTTAGCAATTCCTTAATTGCTTTCTCCATCTCATCCTTGAACCTCCTAGGATGATGATAGGAGGGTGTGATCATAGGTTTGGCCCCCTCCTCCAACTCAATGGTGTGCTCAAACCCCCTGTCAGGTGGTCTCCCTGGTGGAATCGACCCAAAAATCTGTTGATGTCATCCCAACAAGTTCCTAATCTCTGTATGATACTGTTGTCGACCCTTTGAATCCTTCTGCGTAGTGATCAAGCACTCTGCGACATATGCTACCTCCCCATGTCTGAATATCCTCTCCATTCTCTTGGCTGAAACTGTCCTGGGTGCTCCTGTTGACATGCCTCTCAGAACAATCCTCTTTCCGTCACTGTCTCTGAACCCCATCTCCAAGGTTTGGTAATTGGTGGTGATTTTTCCCAAGGTGATCATCCACTGGACTCCCAATACCACATCTGTGTCGGATAGGTCAACCACATAAAATGTGTCTCTCGCTGTGTAGTTGCCTAACTTTATCTCCAAGTCCGAAACTCTGTCTAAAAACTCCATTGTATGGCCATCTTCTACTGCAACATCAAACCCCTCAAACTCCTCTGTTTGAAGTGCCCGTCTCGATACCAATGAAGCGTCAATGAAGTTGTGGGTGTGGCCCCACCATCTATCAGGGCGATTGCCCGTTGTCCCTGAATAGTCCCTCTGATCCGGAGGGTATCATACCTGGGAACACTAGAAAGGGTCGTTATGATTCCTCCCTTTGCTGGTTTCCGTTTGTTAGCCTGCTCAGGAGGTTGTGGAACTATTGGTGGGTGGGCTCCTGCCGGTGTCGGTGGTCTACGGGGAGGCTGCTCCTCTTTCTGCGCTGACTCCTCCTCTGAGCTAGTGGATCCACTGTCCTGCCCCTCCTCCTCACTGTCCACACCGTCTGGTGCCACCTTAATATAATGAATCTCTCCCTTGCCCATGCACCTGTGGCCTGGGACCCAAGGGTCTCTACAGTTAAAGAAAATCTTCTTCCTCATAAGCTCTCGCTTCGCCTCATCATCCAACTTCTCCTTGTCCTTCCATTCTCTTTGGAATGGCTTCCTGTCTTGGTCCTTTTGTGGTATGAAGGGTTTGGAAAAGGTTTTAGTCTTTGGCACCGAGTCTGCCAAATCTAGAGTGCGTAAGATGGCATCCTGCAAGTTGTGAGGCCTGTATGCCTTCACCCATCCTCTCAAGGGCTCTGTGAGTCCCTCTGTGAATAACATGATCAGCTTGGGCTCTGATATATCTGTCACTGCCACTGCTACCCACTGAAACTCCGTGGTGAACACCTCTGCTGTGCCAGTTTGTCTCAACTGGGCTAGATCCCTGAAGTGAATCTCGGGATCCCTCCTCTCAAACCTGTCCATGAGTCTCTATGTGAACTCCCTGTAGGAGGTGATGTGATTGTGACCCAACGTCACTAATCCATGATGCCACCACTCGTGTGCATCACCCTCCAAGTGTAGGGTAGCAAAATTGATGGCCTATGTCTCGGTCATCTGGTTGAGCTTGTAGTATGTGTCTAGCTTTTGTACCCAAGCTCTGGCGGTGCATTTGGACGATCCGTCAAAATAAGGTATGGTGAGTTTACCAACTTTCTCGATGAAATCAATGTTATGCCCCTGCTGTCCTCCTCTCTGTGGCTCTCTGGGCCAGTTCCGAAGTCTGAGTCCACAATACTCGACCAAGGTCATGTCTTGATGGAAGTCACGGCCCAATGTTGCATACTCCCTCTTGTACTCTGCAATGTCCTCTGCTCGAGTGGGTGGCCTCTGTGCTATCGGTTGATGTGCTGCTACTAGGGTGCCCTTTGGAAACTGGGGAACAATGGCCTGGGAATCCTACTCGAAGAGGTGTATGTGCGAGTAGGAGACTGGGGTCTACTACCTGCCTCTGAGTTCCCCTGTGGTGCATGTGGGGCTTGTGTGCCCGGGGTGCCCACTATAGCCAATCTATCAACCATTTGCGCCAAAGACTGAGTCATGGCCTGCTGACTGACTACCAGATTGTCGAGTACTTGCATGACGGCTGCATCTGGGTCCATGGGAGCTTTACCACTACCCTCTAGTCTCTCATATATGTCTCCTAACATTCTCTCAGCCCCACTCTTTGCCCTTCTCTCTTCTTCCCTCTGTGCCTCTTCCTCTTCCTCTGAGATGAGAGGAAAAGGGGGAAAATCAGATCTAGGTCTTCCCTCCTTGCGTCTGTTATAAGTGACATATTCGTCACCTATGTGCTCACGACCCCCTGGGTCCTCTGCTGCACTCATCGTCTTTAGTCACAGGCTGGCAGGACTAAAGCTCTGATACCACTATAATGTTCTTGACTTGGCTAGTCTAGGAAACTTTGCTAATGTGTGTGTAGCATTAATTGTTTACAACATATAAATGAGAATTCAAATAATAATGGCGACAAAAGATTGCAAAGCTTATATTATGAAATCTCCGTGGAGTACAAATGTCGAATGCGGCTGAATAAAATGTATCACTCGGCTAGATCAATGACAAAAGGGTCTTAGTCGAAATACAAAAACAACTAAAACAATAATACCGTATACTCGAAAAATGTTGTGGAATGCAATGGATGAGATGAAGAACTACTGCGGATATGCCATCTCGTACAATAACTGCTGCAAGTCTGGAAAGTTTTCCCTGGTGGCTATACCTCTCGGAAATGCTTGGAAACTATCCCAAACAATGCGCCCTGCTCTACCTCAAAGTCCTGGTGACTGTCCAGACCTCAACTGGTGTATCTGGTCCTCGGATGGATCCCCCTGGGGGAAATGCACTCCCTCTACTCTGGAAAACTGTGCCCTAGTGATTCCACCATCGGAATCGGCTGATGTGTGTCTCAAAATGATCGCCCAGGTCTATTGGGAAATGGGTTGAAAGGATTTCCTTGGAATCTGAACTGATGATCGCTCAGGAACCCCGAATGTGTCCTCCCCAAGCGTTGCACTCCCAATGTCCGGAAAGTACGCCCCAGATGATCCATTAGTCGGAATCTGATGAGGAACCATGCAAAAGATGCGCCTTGCCTTCCTCTTAACTAGGTCGGAGGGGAATCTTTGAACTCCCCTTGAAAGGGACAAGTCGATCCACTGAACCTCCTCAGAAGCTGCACCCTCACCCTAAATAAGTTCGCCCTTGCTGCTGGAACTTGTGTAGCTGTCGCTAAAGAATGATGGAAGACCTGTGTGATCTTCCCGGTGACTAGGGTGTCTCTCAACACTAAAATCAACCAACTGGTGTCTTCCTCCTGGAATCCACTGAACTATCTCTCCTAAGATGCGCTTCTCTCCTCAATGACAAGTCAAAATCTACATAATGATGAATTAGGTCGCTGAACCTTCTCTTATAGCTACTCGAAACCCTAATTCGTTGTTGACTTCTAATTTTAGCTCGTTTGTTCTATTTTTAGCTCAAATTGGCTTAAAAAACGCTTTTAGCCACTTTTAGCTCAATGTCACTTTCTGAATATAACACCTTTGACTGGAGTGACCTCTAGTAACCCTGTTTACCCCTTTCTGGCCCTGGCTATAGTCTAACGGGGCGGTTTAGACCATTAAGCCTCCTCTCTGGAGCTCCTATTTGGAAAGGGACATTACATAACAGATGCGCCCTCCTAGCTGAACCAAGCCAATAATTCATCCTCCAAGAATATAGCTTCCAAATCCCCCGAGGAAGATACGAAACTATAGATCGGGCCAAGAGAAACCCCCTAGCAAAGTCTCAGGCTGAAAGACGAAGAACTGACCCACTAAAAGACTGAATCCTCAATTTGCAGTGCACCCTCCTCTTTCCAGCTTGTGCCAAGCTCCAATAAATAATCCAACAGAGAAAAACCCCCCGGAAGAGGCTAAGGAAGGTGCCCTAGGCTATACCAAGAATACCCAAAATCTCCTTTTCCCCGAATCCTCCTCCTCTTTCCAGATCGAGCTACTCCTCCCAAGATAGTGCGCCCTCCGACTGGAAACCCCCTGTAGCTACGAACCCCTTCTCTTCTGTACCTGTAGTTGATGTAGAATCCACCCGTGACTAAGTAGATCTGATGTAGAATGGTGAGGGAGGAATCTTTCACCTTCGTGACCAAACATGGACCAGGTTGGGTGGGATCTTTCACCATCAAGCTGATCTCTAGGGTTTGTTAAGTCAAAACCTTCGAAACCCCCAAGTGCATGGGCTCACTAACAAGAAGCCAAATCTCAAACTGATAATCAACATAATGAGAGAATAGAGGCCCCTATCTCTCTTTATCCTCCCTGTTCACCTTGTCTCTCCAAGTGACTTTTACTTTATTTTATTATTAATTAATTAATTAATCATTTTACCTCTAAAAAGTGATTTATCCCTCCTTGTGGCTTCTCTGGCCACTGAAAGTCACTTCTCATCATCCTATCCTGTAGTGCTATTCCTCCCGATTCCGATGAGATATTACACTAAGAGGTTCCTCCAAGTATTATGCCCAATATGACCTTCTTAGTGAATTTAATTAACATATAGCCCATAATAACTCAAAATTATGGAAATCGTCGGAATGCAACGAATTCAAAGCCAAGCTGTGTGGAATGGCTCTTGATGATGAAATATGATGAACGATGCAAGATGGGCCCAATAAACCCCTCAATAGCTCCTGTACTCGCTATCACCCCTATCTGGCTACTCTGGTCAGCATAACACTCTGTAATGGAATAATGTCCAAAAGTGGGGACATTACAGTGATTTTGATTTAATTGTTCAGCAAGTAAGGATTCAATGTGCTGCTGAAAATGATAGAATGAAGAAATATAGAAATGTAATATGGGATTCTATTGAATTATTTGATGCCTTCTCCTTCAAAGCTATTCCTACAGATGAAAATGAACATGTTGATGCATTAGCTATGGCAGCCACCACCCTTCATCCTTGTGATGAAATGTTGAAAGACGCTTGCAAAACAGAATTTTTTTATAGACTTGTTGTCCCTGATAATTTTGATAACTGACAAGTTTTTGATGATGATGTAGAGATAGTTTGATTTTTGACTAACTTGTAGTAATTCTCTTTGTGCTATATAAATTGGCAAGAGGAATCAAATCCTCTAATCATGTAGTTAAGGGAGAATAGGATCCCTAGAGGACTCATTCCATTGGATAAATTATTTTGATCAATATGACAAGGTCAAAAGAGATCAAAAAGAAAGAAAGTCAAAAGATTGCATTGAAGTCAACATTGGGACAGATTTACATCCAAAGATCATTTGCATTGAGAAGAATTGCAACACTTATGAAAGAAGTGAGATAAAATCCCTACTCCAAGAATATAAGGACATATTTGCATGGAGTTATGAAGACTGTTATCGCACGGTTTGTAGGAAGGGTTTAGGTAGCTTGAGTCAAGGCTTAAAACCGGCGTAACAGGAGCTTCCCCACCCACTGTCACCTCGATGGGGAGCTCTTTCTATTTAGGAGGGCTAGTCCAAGGGAGACGTCCCTATGTAATCTGGGTTTCTGAAGGGCTAAAGGGGTAATGGACCAAGTCAAAGAATCCCTTTCACAGATTACTGCCAAGGATGAGATAGTCAAGAAGATGTTCCACTGATGAGGCACCTGTTTGCGAGGCAAGACAAACAAAACTAGAAAATGTGCTTGCAGTGGGTTAGTACTTCATAATATCAATGACTATTCTCAAATATACATATGAGCAATGATCAAATGCTATTATTGACGAAGTCAATGATTGCTAAGCAAAGACAAATGATTTTATCACTTCTTCAATAAATGCATGAGAGATATGGGTATTCAATGTACATAATTAAATCCTTGTATTATATCACAATGCAATAAATATCAGCTCATATAAATAATGTTGCTACGTCACCTATATTGTTGCTGCTATAGATGTGACGTCACGCATTAATAAATAGGTCAAATTGAAGACAATGAGTGGAACGTTTTGGCAATTAAACTTATGAAAGTAATCTACAACTCAAAGTCTATCAAATGCAGGTGATAAATGTCACAACGTTGCAAGCAAAACAAGAGATCAAGAGGTGTGACGTCACCTATATTGTTGCTATTTGCAGTTTTAGGGTTAGCTAGCCAAGAAGTGGACGTTTTAGCTAATTCAACCAATGAAAAATCATGAAACCTCTATGGCTATGATAAGATGACTCAGCCGC
>JASDQU010363379.1:0-10428 GCA_032191745.1 Picea mariana
AAGGAGACATTTTCATTTTGAATCATCTTGTACTTGAACATTTAAGTGGGGTAAAAGGAGGTTGCCCCCTCGAAGAGGCTTATTATCTAAAATTATCTCTTTTTCAAGGTGTTGAGTACTTTTCCTGAGGTTTTTATATGCTATATTGATGTTTGGTTCTTAACAATGGATTTATTCTAGAAACATCTAGGAGGTTGTTCCATGTATATTTATTCTTGCAGATACCCATGTAAGAAGGTGGATTTATCATCCATTTGATGGACCTCCCATTTATATGAGGCAGTAAGGGAAAGAACAAGGTAGATCAAATTTGTTTTGGCTACAGGGCAAAAGGTTTCATTATAGTCAATGCCTTAAACTTGAGATAATCCTTTGGAAAATAATCAGGTCTTGTGTCTTTCAAAACTTCCATCTTATGCATACTCATTTATGTAGACCCATTTACATCTGACAAGTTGTTTTTTTTTTTTTTGGAGTTCGGAAGAGGTACAAGATCCCAATTATATTTCACTATTAAAGAGAGACACTCTTCATTCATTGTTGTATCCCAATATGTATGACCTAAATATTCTGAAAATGTCTCTAGATCATGAGTCTTTAAAACTTGAGCTAAAAGAGAAGAAACTCACCAGAATTGTGAACATGTTTCAGACTAATCTGAAGGAGCAATGTAAATATCACTAGTTTCTTCTTGTGTTGAAGGAACCAATCTCATAAGTGATGGTTCTAGTGCAGGTGCATGTTCAATGGACTCATCTAGAGGAAGGTTAGCAAGTGGAGGTGGATTTTCATCCTCACTGTCATCATCTGAAGAAGAACAAACCATAATAAGAATAGAATATGGCACAAATGTTGAAGATGACTCATAGGGCGTAGAAGGAACAAATGTCGAATTAGGATCGTAGGACAAGATATTTTCATCAATTTTAACATTTTTGTAATAACAATTTCATTAGGAATAGGTTGAAGAAGTCTGTAACCTTTGACATCTCCAGAATAACCAACAAAAATACACTTCTCACTTTTAGGTTGTAAATATTTCATTTTCTCATCAAGAATGTGAGTCCATGCTACACTACAAAGTACACAGAAGTGGCTTACATCGAGTTTAATGTTAGTCCATGTTTCTTTTGGTGTTATTTTTTTTATAGCCTTTGTGGGAGTGTGATTTACTATGTAATTTGCACAGTTGATATCTTATGCCCAATAATGGAGACTTAATCCTTTATATTGGATCATACAATTATCCATTTACTTTAATGTGTGATTCTTTCTCCCAGTGACACCATTTTTATGTGGCGTATATGGAACAATTTGTTGCATGTGAATTCCATGTGTAGTGCAGTAACTTGTAAATTTATTGTTCATATATTCACCCCCATTATATTTTCTTAACCTTTGAAGTTGATGTCCAAATCGTTTTTCTAAAAGGGTCTTATAGGCCAAAATTTTTTCAAAAACCTCACTCGTAAGTTTGAATAAGTAAACCCAAGTGTGTATGGAGAAGTCCTCAATGAAATTTAAGAAATAATTGCACCCATAGAAAGAAGGAGAAGAAATCGAACTACACAAATCACTATGAACAAGCTACAAAGGGGTCGAGGTGTGCCAAAAGGCACGTTTCTCAAAAATGTCCCAATGATGTTTTCCAAGAATACAATCGACACAAACACCATCTATACAAGAAACAAGAGGAAGACTAGTCACCATGTTTTGATTACATAGTTGTTGCAATGATCGATAGTTTAGATGACCAAATCGCTCATGCCAAAGTTTTCTCAAGTCATCGCTATGAGCAACAAAAACTGATGGAAACAATGATGAACCAAAGTTGTCAAACTTGTACAACCTGGTAATATCATCAACAATTCCAATTGCAAGGACATGCCTAGGATATTTTAAATCATTGATTACAAATTGGTGAGGTGAAAATTCTATGGTTTACCTTCGACCGATATGATATGATACATTGATAAAAGGTTTCATGATAGACTTGGAACACATAATACATCATTGAAACAACCATTATCTACAGGAATTGTTCCAAACCCTACAACACTAAGATATCTATCATCACCAATAAATATTTTCTTGGTCACATTCATTTAGAGTAGAAAAGATGGCTTTATCCTTATCCATATGATAATATGCTCCAAAATCAATAAACCAGAAGAAGAAAGTGCATGTCCATGATAAGAAGAAGAAGAATAATCGATATTGATGTTGTGCTTCTTCATCATTGCTTGTAAGGATTCCATGTTTTTAAAACATTTGGACTCCACATGACCATATTTCCAACAAAAGTTGTAATGTCTTCCAGTCTTATTATTTTTGGATTTTTCTCATTTGTCACTATTAGGAGAAAACGATGGTGGAGAGGGTTTCATACCCTTGTTTTTCTTGTTGTTCTAGCGAGGATGTTGATTCTTCGGATTCTTGAATTTTTCTTTTTGTTGGGCCAATAAGGCTTTGTTTGATGCACCTGTAGTGTTGATCAATTGAAGTTGCACAAGATTATATTGTTCTTGAATAAGAGAATCACAAAAAAATCAAGAGAGGCATTTTGGTAAGCACTCTCTAGAGATTCTTAAGAGGCATAAAAGGTAGATACAAAAACATAATATGCACTGCCAAGCATAGAAGGAATAATATAGATGCATTGGTATTCCTTCATATCTATTTTGCAGTCTATACATAAAATTCTAAGTGTTTTGAACTTAGATAAATAGTCTTCAATGAAAGGAAAATAATTGGTACTTAAGGTTGTTAACTGATTTTCTAACTAGTGGGCTCAAATAATATTGTGTTTACCAAACATAGTTTCAATCTTTTCCCTAGCTTTATCTAGGCCATCAATTCCTTGAAGGTGAAATCTTCAATCGTGATAGATGGACAATCCTATTAGTACATGTGATTCATCACTCTTATTATCCCATTTGACTTTATTTTCATGATCAGTGGGTTCTTGTTCTTTTCCCAAGGTAATCCTATACAATATTTTACTTCTTAATACATCCTCCATATGGGATTCCATAAGAATTAGTTGGTACTAATAAGAAAAATATCACTGGGAGAAACCATATTAAATATCTATAAATATTTATTTAAAGTCTGAATCGATGGTTTATATGGAAATATCTCAAAAAAATGGTTTGTTTAAAAAAAAACAGCACTAAAAACAGACTTTGAATGTGAAAGTTATGCCCTTTTGAAAAACGCAATAAACGGTAACCAAAGAGCCATGTGGCAAGTAGAAGTTGGTGGTGATGCTCCTCCTTATTTAAATTTGCCTATAATCTCACTTTTAAATAAGTTACTTATGAAGTGACCCATTTTTATAGAACAAGTGAGAATCACTTTTACAATGTAGTTACTTTATAATGAAAGTTGCATGCAAAACAAATAACCTAAAATAAAATATTAAAGTTATTTAATAGTGATTCAATTTTATAATTAAGTGAAATGCACTTTACAATGAATGCATGAACTTTTTCAAAAAAAGTAACAAAAAAGATATTTGAACTCAAGACCTCGTACTTAATAAAACAATTTTTAACCTAGTGAGCTAGTGAAAAACACATTATAATCTTAAGGAGGATGATTGAGGTTGTTGTTGTTGTTGAAGAAGGCCTTGGAGTGCGTGTTGAATAAAAACTTATGTTTGTGCATTAACACACTAAAAAAACTTTCACTTCTCGACAACAACAAGGGTTATATCTCGGTTAGCTTACTCAAAAAATGCAATTTTTCCCTTTGTTTCTAATTTGTCGAGATCTCACAAAGTGCAAGATAAAGAGAATACACAGACAAGAAAATCATTTCTGCTTTGTTTCTGATTTTTCGAGACCACACAAAGAATAAAGTAAATAGCATATGTAGATAAAAAAGAGTATTAACCTAGAAACAAAAAAATAAAAAACTAAAATATTATCTCTGTAAAGATTTAAAAGGGCGTATTTAGGCTTTATACCTCCGGATCTGACTGAAATGGTCGTATCTTGGAAAAATAGAAACGTTTTCGAGTGAAACGAAAATAATTTATAGCTAAAATAAGTGCTTCAGATGCAATGGAACAATCCTCTTGGACCGTAAATGTATGCAAATAGTAGAAACTAGAGATGTTGCAACAAGACTTCAATATCTCAATTGACAACGAGAGTGGGTCTTCAAATGCACTTTGATACCATGTTTGACAACATAAGTATTCCAAAAGAGGATGAACACTCTCAATAACCACTCACACAACCAGATCAAATATCAACAAACCAATGTTTTTACGTGGTAAAACCATTATGTGGAAACATACATGACCCCAACCAATGTGACCACTTGGAGCAATTTATTAATGCAAAATAAAATAAAAATTACAAGTGTGTTACAAGAGAGTTTCTCACAATCGATCATCAAAAAATAACCCTCCATGCTCTTTAAATAGACATCATGGACCAATCAAGTGTTAAGCCACAGATCAATGTAGTTGTTAATATTAAAGAGAATATGATTTATCAGAGCATTCTATGTCGTAAATATATCATGACCATTGGATTACCCAATTACAAACGAATACTAATGCATACTAAAGAAACACACTTTTTCCTAATGACACATTAGACTAAGTTGATCTTAACTAAATCCTAGGTATCTAAATATCCTAAAAGTCATGCTCTATGTTTGAATGTATTGACCCATTTAAACTCAATATTTTTTCATTAAATTTTGAGGGAAGGTATACGAACATGTCTTCTACATCCTATAAAAAGTTTAGATTTTTATTCCAATATTGTCTATGCGTAAGGAAAAATACTAAACGCTTGATTCTAAAAAATTTCTATGTGTAGCCTTTGAATTGGGCATGGCTTGGGAATGACACTTAAACTCGATAAAATTTTATTAAATTTGTTGAGTACATACAGTAATTTGTACTCTACAACATATCCAAATTTCAAACCTTAAATACAAAGTATGAGAGTGTGATAATCAAAATATTGGTCCTCAGTCAATGCAAAATTAAAATTTGAAAATAAATGTGCACTATTATAGACATCTATGTGACATCAAATTCGCTGCTAATTTGTGAGCATGTAAATAAATTTGTCCTTGATATCCTTTCAAGTTTTATACCTTTATTTCAAAATACGAGCACACATTGATCAAAATACTAAGTCTTTGTCTCCATAAGAATTTCTCTATCTATTCATTCAAAAATTGGGTGCAATGCCTAAGCTCAACTTTTTCTTTTGAACTTTGGTGTGTATGTAGAGAAATACATTATATGCAACATATTCAAAATTAAACTTTTAATCCCAAGGTATGAGTTTGTTCCAATGAAAAGACTAGAACAATGAGTTGTGTGTTGCAAATCCTTAAAACTTGAAACAAAACTAAGACTGAATTGAAAATATTTTTGGGTGATGTATGATGGAAAAAACCGTAGGAATGATCCTATGTCATAGGAGGACCTAGGGGCTATGGTTTTCTGAGCTAAGGATTGGATATTTAGGCTTGTACCAGATTGTATTTATTTGTTGGTATGTACATGTGCTTCATTTTTTTGTTGTGTGTGAAGTGTTTTAGCAATCCAAATATTATACTACTACATTTTTGTCTGAATTCATGTGTGTTCTTGCATATTTTAATTTTATCTTATGTTATCTTCATGACTGGGTAGATTCTAGCACTTTTTATTCATGTTGATTTGACATAACATTGAGCTGATTTTTGAAGTGATTTAACACATCTAGAATATAAGAGCACAACTTTATTGTTGTTTTAATATGTTGTAATAAGACATTTTTTGATATGTTATATGATTTCAAAGTGTGCCCTAAGGGTTGTAGAATTTTGATATTGAAGTATGGTTGAATTGTATTTATTCTCTCATATTTCCTTGTGGAATTGAGTTGAAGAGAAGTGAAACATCAAGATAAAAGCATAGTTTTATTGTTATTATAATATTTTGTAATAATACATTTTAGATATTTTATATTCTTGGAAAGTGTGCCCTAAGCATTGTAACTTTGTGGTATTGAAGTACAAACTTGAATGGTATTTATTTTCTTGGGTTTCCTTGTGAATTTGGGTTGAAGAGAAGTGAAATATTGTTGTTGGAAATTAATATTTCATATTCAACCCCAAGGTGGAAAATTCATAGGAAATAGAGCTGGGAAACCTCAAGGTTGAGGTGAAATTTCAAAAGTTGCAATCAAAGCCATATTTTTGAAATTTCAATATAAGCTTAGTGAGATTCATTAATTAATTGGTTACTATGTCTATATACTCATGTGAGTAGGGATGAGTTTATTCTTTTGGAGAAACTTCGAGGAAAAATTGAAACTCTAATATAGAAAAATCAATGACAACGATATGAGGAATCAAGTCACTCCTTCACATAATCCAAGATAATCCTCTTCACCTTGTTGGACAGTTGTTTGTCATTGATGTCAACCCTTGGAGAATGATATTAGATATTGATGTCAACCCTTGGAGAATTCTGGAAGCCCTAAAGATGTGGGCGATATTGTTGGATAGTTGATTGTCGTGTTAGAGGTCAACCATTGATATTGACACATTGTTAAGGTACAAATCGTGGTACAAGTTGATGCACATGGTTGAAGTGCATAGTTGGCACATGGTATGGTACATGTGTGGTTGATGTGCATGGTTGGCACATGGTATGGTATAGGTGTTGATGTGCATGGTTGATGCATGGTACAGGTTGGTACATGGTATGGTACAAGCACATATATTGTGATGGTATGTTGGTGACTTTGCTACATGCTTGGTAGAGGCATGTGTTGGTGATGGTGGACATTTGGTTGAGAGGTTCCCTTGGTATATTATCCATGTTAAAGGATCCAATGAAAGGTTGGTCATGGTCATGGAACCCACAATTGATTGAGGAATAAATACATGAAGTTCAGTATACTTATAGGTCAGACTATCATAGATGGATAGTTTGCATCAAGCCATTTCTGGTGATATATGGTATGCCATATAGTTCCTCATGGTTGAGGAGATATGGCTCTGTGAAGTTGGAGGAACCTCAAGAATATTCTAGAAGCCTCTAGAAGGTCATCAAGAAGCTTGACCAGTCAAAGTGGTTGAAAAAAGGGACTAATTATTGAAAGATTAATTGTTGAGAATGATTGTTGAAAGATTAATTAATTGTCAAAAAATTAAAATTAATTATTGCAGGGATAGTCAATTATTGAGATTGGTTTTCACTGATGTCAACCCTTGAGAAAAGTTGCATGTCAAAGTAAAGTGGCAGTAAAAAGAAGATAATTAATTATTGAATGTCTAAGTACAGTGGTGGTAAACAAAAGATAGTTAATTATTGCAGGGATAATTAATTATTCCATCTAAGTTGCATGTCATCATGAGTTGCATGGAAATTGCATGTTATTAAGAAATTTATATTTAATGGACAAAGAAGATTCCATTGCAAATAACTTATGTGTATTCACTTCTGAGAACACATTTTGGAGGCAGAGAAGTCCAATTGAAGTAAAGAAGGCCAAAAATCCAAGAGAGGATGAAGTTTTTCTAAGGTATGTTATTTACAGGTCATCTTACCATTTTCGCTATAAATTTTTTTTTCTAGAATGATTCAGATAGAAAAAATTGAAGGTTGTTTATCAAGGTACCTTTGGTAGAAATTTCATCTTCTAGGTCATTGTAGTTTTGGAGATACACTATGTCAAAGATAGGGATTTTGACTAGTACTAAAACTAGTTTTAAACAAGTGTTTTGGATAAATAGCCATAATTTTGTTAATCCATAAATAGTGGTTCATTACCCCTTAATTGGGGCATATTATATTAGTAATGTTATTTTATTTATGTCGGCTTTAGTCCATTATTTGTAATTATACCTCCTAGTCTCCTATATATACCGAGGAGACATTTTCATTTTGAATCATCTTGTAATTGTACATTTATGTGGGCATAAGGAGGTTTCCCCCTTGAAGAGTCTTATTATCTAAGTTTCTCTATTTTTCAAGGCGTTGATTACTTATTCCGAGGTTTTTCTATGCTAAATTTATATTTGGTTCTTAACATATGATATCAGAGCTCAAGGTCTTGGGGTTTCGCTGCTACATCTGCGACACCTTGGAATTTTCACTATAACGTTTTTATACAATGTTTCAAAAGGAACAACTTGGAGGATATTTATTATATGGACCAAGGTACGTTGGGATAAAATTTCAACTCCTGAGGCCTTATAATTTGGAAGATACATCCTGTGCAAGATAGGGTTCTGGAATCATCCTGAACTAAGTCATTGTGGAATTTTCTCTATAAAAAAATTTTTGTACCATTACAGACCCTGAACTCTGGAGGATATTCACAAAAATTAGTAAGGTATCTGTGGTAAACATTTCAGCTTCTGGGTCATCATAAATTTGTAGATACACCCTGTGGAAGATAGGGTATCTGACTAGTCCTATTGACTAGTCTCAAGAAGGTGTTCCAGGTAAAAAAACCATAACTTCTTCCTAGAGTATCCAAATTGAGTGAGACTAGTTTCATTGGATATTGGACAGTTTTTATTATTTATGGTACAAGTGTCAAAATTTAATATCATTTATTCTGTGCAGGGCACACTATACAAGTGAGATCTCCTAGAAAGGACAAAAATCAACAACTTGTGGGGAAGTTACCGTAAATTCCACTTGGCACATCCAATTTTGATCAGACCTGTGGCATTGTAGAGAAGAAATATCAGAGAACTAAAAAAAAGAAAGTTTCATACCCATAAGGGTCGAAACATTGGAGATACAGTAGAATAAATATTGTCTAGCAGAACCACCTCAAAATCAAGGTTCAAAAGTGATACTTGGCCAACGTGCCACCCAAAAAGGGAAGTTCCACACCAAATAAGCCTCCAGAAAATCCTAATTGGACTCTTGATGAAGGTGAAGAAATGTGTAGGGACATAAATGATTTACAAAAGAAGACAGTAACAAAACATGAACTATAAGAGATAGAAGCTAAGTTGGAGGCAATAAATACTAAGATGGATGGTTTAAAAGAGGAGATCATGGAAGGTTTGAAAAATTTTGTAATAGAGAGGACACCTAGAAGTGAAAATGTATCTCGTGAAATTCATGATGAGGACACAAGGGAGGTGAATCAAGAATGGAGAAACTCTAACTTTGGGTTGAATACCAACCACGTTCCTAAGAACGATATGCAAAAGTTTGATGGCAAGGACCCTATCACATGGATACTTCAGATGGAGCAATTCTTTGATCTACATAATGTTCCACATACACAAAAGGTACACATTTCTTCTTTATATTTAGAACCCAATCAATTTGTATGGTATAGATGGATTTTTTCTCTTAAATCACTCGTCACTTGGACAATTTTCACGGAAGAAATGATAGCACACTATGAGGATACAAGGAGAAATACCTTCTTTAGCCAATTGATAAATCTCAAGCAAAAGGGTTCAGTTACAGAGCACATTGAGAACTTCCAAAGATTGAATATAAAGGTAATAGATATTCCAAATGAGCACTTGATTGATGTATTCATAGGAACTTTAAGAGATAACATTCGACATGAGGTTCGCCTTTGGGAACCCAAATCATTGGAGAATGCATTTAGGGTGGCAAGAAATGTTGAAAGTAAAAATATGGCTATGGCTACTAGAAGGACCAATCCTAACATCTATAGAGAGAATAATGCTCCTTCTTCTAAAACACCTCAACCTACAAGGTTGACACCTCAACAATTAGAGGAAAGAAAAGCAAAAGTTTTATGCTTTAATTGTGATAGCAAGTACAGTAAGGGACATAAGTGTGGCGAGAAGAAATTATTATACATAGATTGTGAACAAGAAGAAGAACAAGAACATGAACAAGAACCATCTCAAGATGAAAACGTAGATTCAATTTCATCTAAAGAGTTGACTCCCATGATATCGTGTAATGCATTGGTTGGAATTAACACTCCTCAAACCCTCAATATCAAATGATATATCAAAAAGAAAAAGGTAATAGTCCTAATTGATTCTGGCAGTACTCATAATTTCATTCACTATAAATTAGCCAAAGATCTCAATTGCTTTGTATATCCAGCACAAGAGTTTCAAGTAATGATTGCAGATGGAGGAACTATCAATTGCTCAGGAAAATGCAATGAGATCAATCTTACTATGGGGTAATATGTAATGAATAGTCCAATTATTGCTATACCCATGGGTGGTGCTGATGTTGTACTAGGAATCCAATGGTTACAATCATTAGGAACAATGGCTTTTAATTTTCAAGAACTTTTCATGAAATTTTCATTGGAAGGAAAATAAATTGAGCTAAGAGGTATCATAGGGTAACCCAGTAAGGTGATAAGCTCTAATGGCATGAAAAAATTATTGAAAAAGGGGAATCAAGGTGTTATTGCACAATTATGCTCACTAGAT
>JASDQU010363380.1:0-11678 GCA_032191745.1 Picea mariana
TATCTATTGGGAAAATTCAAGTTTATAAAGAAGGTTTTACTACTCTGTGGAATTCAATCTCAGTATAGGTGATCATTCTATCCATCTGTGTATATTTTGATATTTCTGTTATCATTTATTGAATACGATTGATTCGTTAATCAATCTGAAAGTATGAGTTAAGCCAATTTGCAAGGAATTGTGAGTTACAGAAAATGTTACAGTGGAGGAATACCCTGGATTTTAAATACAATCTGTATATGTTAACATTTTGTTCATCTGCGTATTGATTGTTGGAATATATATATGATCTGTCAATGTTGTTTAAAGACCCCTGGAATTGAAAACAATACAGAAACGAATTGATATTTTCATCCTGTACGTATCGGGGTTTATGGTGGAAAGCAGAGTAGAACTCGAGAAGATCAAGGATCGATGGTGTCAATCATCCAGGAAATGGATGAATGAGATCTAAACGGAGTCCAGTAACAAGGAATAGACGGCCCAGATCACAAGCGGAAGGTGGATGGTCAAATTTCAATGCGGTTTGGGGATTTCCGTTGAGGCCACGCGTCCATCGGTGAATGGGAACGGAAATGTTATGGTAAGTATAAAAACAATGTTAGTGTGTTCTCCACTGGGTTATGGTCACGATGTATGGTCGTGAAGTGCTTACATCATGCATAAAGTTATTTCCGTTGGGTGCTAATAAAACAAAAGGTGCTTAATTCGCCAAATTCAATAAGAATCCTGTCAAATAGAACGGAATTGCCAACCTAGTGACAGTTAGCTAAATTTAGCCCTGTCAAAGAATGATGAAGACCGTATGCAAGAAAGATTCCAGTACAGTAAATTGTGGAATCGAGGATCTGCTTCGACATAGCAGGGTGAGCCTGCATTGCAGAGTAAATGAAAAACAATTAGATATGGAATATGGGTAGATGTATGCACCTCTACATGTATTCTTCTACATTTCTGGTTAAGAGTTCTTTGCCTTGTCCAATTTTCCTGTTTGTTTCAATGAAAGAAATTACAAAACAAAATGAACATGAATGTAAGATGACATGTAAGGAAAAAACAAGGAATATGTACATACAATAAATAAAATAGAAGAAAAGGAATAGAGTAACATATAGTGTTAGAAGAATGTACCTTTTTTTTTTGTTCATCCATGTATGTGTATATATAAAAAAATTTGTAAATTTTTTTTGTTTCCAAAATCAATTACAAACCAGGGAAAACTAAGAAGTTGGATAACTTGGTTTTTTGCAACAAGCTAGACAAATATGCTTTGAAACATAGAAATATGATTTTGCAATATGTTTGATGTATATTTCATAATTCAAGTGCAATACCAATTGTATCGTGATCAGACCAGTATGTGTCTAAGATAAAGACACTGTATTGAGAAATGGGCACATTCGACCATTCATGGTCAATAAGTGCATTTTGTGCATGGTTTATCTTGTCCAAAAGAAAGCAGAGACTTTATTTGCACATGTAGTTTTCCAATTCTTTTGTTCTAGCATTATTTTGTAGCATACCAATATTGAAGTCTCCTACAATGACAATGGTTTTGTTCATATGCAAATGCTCTATTGCATTGGAAAGAACATTTAGTACGTTGGAGAATGTTCCATGCAGAGCAGCATAGAGATTCAGTATTGAAATTTCTGATGCATGGAGAAATAATTTTGCAAGCACCATCTCAACATTGTTTTCTTTGAAATGCATATGCTCCAAAACTGTTACATGTTTTTTCACTAATATCATCATCCCATGTGTAATGTAACTCAATATGCAATTGTGATTTGGAAATTGCTTGTTTTGCATGCATAATGTCATGTATGTTTTCTGGAAGCGCAGAATATCAGATTGCATTGTGTCATAGTCATTGAGTATATCATCCATGTGTGCATGTAGGCTGCACATGTTAAGTGAGAGAATTGATACATATGAGTTTTTTTGTATGGATTGGTAATCATACTGTAGATGCCACTTTGCGGTAATCCTAAGGTGTTGCATCTCAATATCGACTTTGTGTTTGATTTTGAAGTTATCTTTTGTAAGAGGACTTAGTAATTACAAGGAGTCTATACTTCTGACATGAGATAATGCTATGTATACAAGTCCATGTATTCGAATTCCAGCAGGGTCAAATGCAACACTATCAAGTGTTAGTAATTGCGATCTTTGGACTGTATGTGCACATGCAAGTTTAATTGGAAACTTTTTTCGAATCTTCAGTCGAACTGTCTTTGCCGATGTCGATACTGGTTTTGATATTCGTAAGATAGGTGTCCAATCATGTGCAGTGTTTGAATTATATAGATAAGCCAACTTGTTTGCTTGTCGGTGACCTAAATGCGGCTCATAGAACTTAATCCATAGGACATCAAATTTTTATGTTTTGGTATAGCCTTTGAGTATTCCATTTGCACCATTCACCAAGCCATCCTATGAATCATAGTTGTAGGCATATATTTCAACCAACATGTCTAATTTTAGGACAAGTTGCAAAGGCAAAGTGGATGTATGGTCATGACGTGGCACATTTCCATGGTTGTCTTCTTCGAGGTCAATTGAATTGATGATGATATCATCGACAGACATGAGTGATAGCATGTACATGTTATGCATTGCAACATCCCTATTCATTTAGAACATGTAAGGGAAGGTTGGGTCTGTTGGTGCAGGTCGCATGCACCTTGAATTGATATATGTTAAGTCACCATGTGTTTGGCTATTTGTACGCATTCTATTCAGAATTGAAATAAATGTTTCATCTGTCTGGTGCATTATAGTATGTAATTCAAAGAATTTTATATTGGCTTTCTAGAAGTCATGCATCACTATTTTCACATTGACCATAGGTTGTTAAAATATCAAAGAATCTTGGATGGGTTGCGCCTAGTAAATATTCCCACAAAATATCATGTCAATGTTTCCAAAGTATTTGGTGTGCACATGTTTTATGTTTCTTAGTCGGTTTTCAATGGAATACAAAAAAAGACTTCCAATCAAAGATGCCTCTTCTATGAAGACAAGTTGCAACTCGTCATAAATCTTAGACAAGGTATCTAACGTTTCCTTGTCGAGTGGAAGAAATTGTGACTTGTTAAAAGGCATCAAAAATGCAAAGTGGATTGTTGTTCCACCTGCATTATATGCAACTTTTCCTGTGTATGCAACTATTAGCCCCTTTGGTTTCATAGGATCAGAGGAATTTTTTGAATCATAGATTCATATAAGAATTTGGAATAGTGCTTTCGCTATGAATGTCTTGCCTGTTTCTGCCCCGCATGTAAGGAACAAGTGCACATGAGTTTGCATGTTCAAGCGTTTTTTAATCACAATGTCCTTTAGAATTGTTTGATGTTCCCGATTCAACAGATGTCCGAGTATGTGGTATTCATTATTTTCAATAAGGAAAGGATGTTTTGTGACTTGAAAACCAAGATTGATACGTTTATCAATGATGTCTGCTCGAGGATGAGGCAAATATGCTTGTAAGTCATAGGACTCACAGAGAGTTCTAGTTGTTTTATGGTTTGCGAATGTCTCATCAATATTGTCAGGGTTTTCTAGTTCATTAACTGCACTTTCTAGATCACCCCATGTTGGATTAACATTGTATGTAAATCTAGATTCATTAGTTTGTACTATAGTCTCAGAGGCAATATACGTAGCTTCCCATGTAGGGATGCTATGTTTTAATGTGTTTTCATTTTGATCAAACAAAACGTATACAAATAGTGTTTCTCTACAATAGTTTTCATAGTCAATATGTTTGTCGTATTTGAAAAAGTGTATTACAAAGGGCTTTTTTATTTTTGATATGGGTGCACCAATTTTTTTGTAATGCGATACAAACTCTACTAAGAAGATATGCTTAATAGGATATGGACATTGGAGGTAATAATCAATAATATAACGACATAGCACATCCTTTGAATTGTCAGGCTCTTGTTCTAGAAAAGATGATGGTTTAAGCACAAATGTGCATTTCTCAAGTGGAGATGTGTTTATGAAGACACATTTTCTTGAACTACAATTGAGGGGAAGGGAAAGTGCAATGTACTGAACTGCTTGTTGAGAAGACATTTGTTGAAGATTAAGTAATGTATTTCCAAGCATATGTATCATCTGCATAGCATCAATATGACTTCTTTCATGTTCTTTGCGTATTCTTATGAATTCACTTGTCATAGCTTTTTCAACCTTTGTCATATATGAGGTATAGTACGATGCTGCAACATATGCATTGAGGACATACTACGCATCTATATAAGCATTCCACATAACTAGCATGTCCTTGGAGAAACTGTTGTTCCAAATACGGGAAAGTTTTCATTTAAGGAAAACTGTTGGTTGTTTAAGTGTACATTGTATGGCTTGGATGTACTCATCTTCTGTTAGATTTAACTCTGTCAAGAAGTCGTCGAAACTCATTAACTCATCAAAGTCTCGTTGTTATAGAAATGCGAACAAGGATTTAGATTTCTCAATGACAACATTTTCCTCTAAACTAAGTGGCTCTATGATTCTTGTTGTTCTCATTGGCAACACAGGGAAGTTGTATCTGCAATGTAATTTTTTCATTTTTTATAGCTTTTTATATGATAATGTCTATGAACTTTCACAAGTTCTGGATCCAAATGATCTATGTTGCATTTTATGTATTTGTCCACAAACTCCTCGAACTGTGAGTTGTTGTCATTTCCATAGACCGGTGCACCCTTTATCCACAACAGTGCGTGATCATGATCACTCCCCCTTTTCTAGAACTCAGTCACAAAAAAGTAGTCCGATCTTTTTCCAAAAAATGTTTCATCATGGCATATCAATTGTCTCAAAGAATATATTCTATGTCTATAGTAGCGAGTACATGTCACTGGGTCTTTTCTTATGAGGTAGTAAATTTCATCATTTTCCAGTGTATCAATTTGTTTTTTCCTTTTTCTGTTCCTATATAATGCAGACACCGTAGCCACCAACAGATCCCAGTGATGCTCTGCACTTGTAAATGTGATGAAAACTGTTGGTGGTCCCAATTGTCAGATCATTGCAAAAATAGTTTTCTTGTATTGTTGCAAATAGTCAGGAGAGATGCAAATGTTTTTGAAATCTATGTATCCAATATTAGATTTCATGATTTTTTCTAGGTTTTCTTTGTACTTGACATCTTTAGCCAATAAATTTCTTCCTTGCATATGGACTTTTCTTACTTGCACCCACACGAAAGACATCACTTGCTCAATTATTATGTGCATTATTTTGAAAAACAAATTTGTTATGTGATAGGAGAAGTCACCTCTTGAATGTAGCATCTCCCATCGAACTATTTTATGGTAGATGAATCGTTCCGTAATGTCACTGGGATGCGGATCTCCATAGAACAGTGTTGGGAAGTTCATTTCCTTAACAAATGTGTCCTTGAATATTCCAAGTGGACGTTTCCCCTCAGCAGGTGCAATTTCAACAATCTTGTCTTGCAAGTCATGAATGCGCTGTGAGTCAATGAATCCATGTATCAATGTTTCAACAAGTCTTTCATTCTCTGATTCATCGCTTGTATCAAATTCACTAGAAGTCTCAAGAGTCTATGCAGAGTTGTCATCCCCTTCTCCAAGAATGATGTTCAAGTTCTCATTTATACAAATGTTCTTTTCTTTGTACAGGGCCCTGGAACATTATTCTTTTAATTCTTTCATGACAACATGCACACACACTTTACCTGTCTGGTATGCATTCTTGTATTGCAAGCGTCTTTTGAGAGCTACAAAAATTGTCATTGTATCGCTAATGAATTGTGGCAAGGATTTTTGCACAACATATAGTTGGACAAACACATTAATAATTGATCCTGTTAAACCCATTTGGAGTCGTTTATAGCCCCAGGGTCTGATTTGTGCAAATTCAATTCATAGAGACACAAGTCTCTCTTTAAGTTCTGTAAGTGCACTTACATATAGTAGTGGTGTATTACACCTTATTTGGTCAGGCGTTGCAAAGTGTGGCAGTTTTCCATTTTGAAGTGATCATTTGCATGGAAGCAAAATATTGCCACTAGAAAATGTTTTATCATTTAGTGTCAAGCCGAGGTATTCTTCTTCCAAATCAAGCGTGAAAGACTTAGTATTTTTTGCAAAATAATTGATCTCAAATTTCACATGCAATGGAAGGGGTGTCTTTAATTTGTTTCATATAGATCTGTTTTTCATCTTTCTTCCGCAGGGAAGTATGCGTAGAAAGTGTTTGCTAGTTTTCATTGGTAGCAATTCATGGTGTTGGCTCTAGCCCACAAAATGTGATTTTTTCCTCTTAGTCAATACCATGACCATTGTGAGATATGTGGATGTGCCCATTTCTCTCACATATCTGTTTTTTCAAGATGTGGTAGGTTAACTTATGCTTTCCACTGGAAACTAGTTTCACTTGTTGACAAGCCATGTTGGAGGTGGAATCGACATATCTTATGAGCATTTCATCCTCACCATCTTGATGATGAAAACTATTATGTTCTATGTCATTTGACATGTGATGTTTGTGCTCAGTAGAAAATGCAAAAATGCGATTGTGTTAGGCACGAACAATTTTTTTTAGGTTGTGATATGTTAGTTTCTGTCTAGAAGGAAGCGTAGCAATGTATTTTTTTCTCTCACATATGACCTTTTTCAAGTTGTGATAAGTTAGTCTATGTTTTTTGTTCAAGGTATGAATGACCTCATGAAAACTAGAATGAGTTTTGTTCTGATTAAATAACATGCAATGCTTATCCAGATTCGATGCAGTTTGGGTGGCATTGAGACTGGATCCTAAACAGGTAGTATTTCTTATACTACCAATGTATTTTTTTCTCTCATGTATGACCTTTTTCAAGTTGTGATAAGTTAGTCTACGTTTTTTCGTTCAAGGTCTGGATGAACTCATGACAACTGGGATGAGTTTCATTCTGATTAAATAGAATGCGACGCTTATGCAGATTCAATGCGGTTTGGGTGGCATTGGCATTGGAGCCTGAACTAGTAGTATTTCCTATACTACCAATGTATTTTTTTCTCTCACGTATGACCTTTTTCAAGTTGTGATAAGTTAGTCTACGTTTTCTGTTTAATATCTGTATGGCCTCATCACAACTGGGACGAGTTTCATTCTCATTAAATAGCATGCGACATGTATGCAAATTCGATGCGGTTTGGATGGCATGGACAGTGGAACCTGAAATGGTAGTATTTATCATCAAAGGTTGATAATGGATATGTGGAATATCTGTTTTCAACGATATGATGTCAATTTTTCGATCGTAGTTTGAATCAATAGAGACAGAATGGATAGTACCATCCGACAGGGCCGAACAGACTTGTATATTTACTCTGAATATGATAGATAGCCATTGAAAAAATAATATGTCACCCTTTACATTTTCTTTCTCATATAAAAGTGCCATGTTTACAAGGTATTGTTGCCAACTTCCAATTGTTGACATATTTTCTAGGAGATATGGTGAAAGGTGTTAATGCAAGAAGCTAAAATCCTGTTGGCGACCACCTATAATTTCATTCCAAAAGGATTGTACAGTGTAAAGCCGCAACGATTGGACATCGAAATTCGTTTCTACCAAACAACAAATTGCATTGAACATACTATCTCCACAACTAGATGCAACAATTGTCACTATCTGCAAGCCATGGGAGTCTATACTATGCATAATTCAATTCCAATGCAATTCAAGGTCTTTGCAAATAAGGGACAAGTGAATATGAGGTCCTCCAAGATTGCATATTGATAATTTTCTATAGAGTAGTGGTTCATAATGACCACTGACAAGATTGGAATCATGGAACAAGATGCAATATGGATCGCTAGATGTAGTTTTCTTGAATAGTAGATATCTTGTTTTTCTTGTCAATGACCATATTCCAATTGATATATTCAGCCACTTGGACAGCCACTGTATACAAAATGTATCTCCCCAAAATCCCCTTTCATGTGTAGGCAGAATTGCAGATGTAGACAACTGCATCTTTGAAAAATACGTGGTGACATCATGTATTCCATGCAACTGGAAAAAAAATCAGATGCCAATTCGTACTGATAGGAATCCAATGCACTGATGCCGCCATTTTTTAAACAACCCAAGAAATAATCTATCAATCCATTGTGCAGGTCGGTCGAGGAATAACGAAATGCAATGGAACTTGAAATGCATCGAAGAGGCAATTTACTATAGTATACGAGAATGCATCCAATCTAAAAATTCCATTTTGATGCAATACCTGGTCAATGTTATCATGTACAATGGAGTCTGTATCTATTTCATAGGACTCAACATCTATAAGATGTGATTTTCAAGATGTTTCTTAGCTATATTTAGTTTATATGCAAACAGAGAAAAAAAAAGAAAAAAGAAAACTATAAGTGCATAACTGCATACCAATTCCTCTATGTATCCTTCAACCTTCTTCCTGTCAAATTCAATCCCCCTAGTCGCTACAACATATGACAAACAAACAAACATACAGTGAATAGTGAACCAAACAGAAGTGACAATGCAAATGAAATAACACTATAAATTTGCTTAGGACAAAGATCGAGTATTCAAGGCATTTCATTCTTGAACCTATTCCATGCATGCATGCTATAAGAATTTCAGTGGCAAAAGATGCTTTGCAAGACATAAAGGACAACACAAAACCAACAGGTGGATGGATTTTTTGATTCAGAGAATAAAAGCGTGCCCCGTCACAAGGCCCTGGCAGATGCTTTCCCTCTGTGACAACTTTGAATTCATTTTCTAAACCCCTTTGCATTGCTATTTTTGAAAGAGCTATGGAACGATACCCAGGATGTGGAAGTTGGCATATGTGATTGGAAGGGAACAAATTGGAAAAAATTCACCAAACACATGGTTTCTAGGAACAAAAAATATGATGAGAACATTCGATTTTCTTTTTTATATTTCACTGTGGTTGCAACATGTGTGGGTTCTGTGTCCAACATCAACATTCAAAGGGGAAAAATATGTTTTGGAAGGGAACAGACTGGGAAAAATGCACCAAACGTATGGCTTCCAGGAACATAAAATATGAGGAGAACATTGGGAAAATGCACCAAACGTATGGTTTTCAGGACCAGGAAAAATGAGGAGTTTTCTTTTTTATATGTCACTATGGCTGCAACAGAGGTGGGTTCTGTATAGAACATTGACGTTCAATAATAAGGACAAGATTCTAGTCGTAGCAGTCACGCAAAAAGATGTTCTGCAAGAGGATTTTGAGCCAGGGATTCCTAGTATTGAAAATTCTTTCTTGCAAGCTGCAAATAACAAACAAAAAACAAGGAATAACAATGAAACCATGGAACCAAAACTTACCCGTGAACGAGGAACGACAGAAGCGAATATCCAAACCCTGCAAACTGCAACAACCTGCCCAACTGCGGATGCAGGATCCCAACCTTGCAAAGTTGAAGCAAACAAGAGCAAGCAACAAACATCAAACCAATGAACAAACACCAAGAAGTCCAACTGCAACTGCAGTACCTCAACTTTGCAAAGTTGAATCAAACAACAACAAGCAACATTAAATGAACCAACGAACAAGCATCAACCAATGAACCAGTAATGCCGGTGAAGAACAATATTGCCCAAATTCACTGCAGACAACACTATATCAAAATATCAGAGAAAACTGTATTGTAAAACGTCTGTTGAGTAAACATTTAAGGCTATGAGGCATGTTAGGTAAACACTTAAGGATGTTAGAACCATCGAAGGGCATCGCACTGTGCAACCATTTAAGAAATAATGTAGTGTGGCAGGCCTGTTTACATACACAATAATGAAAATGCCTCTCGAAGTACGCAACAATAAAGAAAAATCAACAAAAATAATAATAAGGACTAATAATAATAATAACAATAGTTTGAACAATGGAGACTATGCAAATTTTTTTTACTCAGAGGACAAAGTAATATGAAGTCAACTAATAAAAAAATGACTATCCATGCTCAAAATTTGGATATCTAAACATTTCAATATGAATAGTACAAATTTAAAAAGACCGTAGATGATAAAAACATTGGGAATATCGAAGCTGGCAATAAGACCTCAAATCTATTATCCAATGAGATCATGACATATAAGGGTTTTTTTATTATATAAAAAATAATAATTCTAGTTATGTAGTTCGAGCAATAGAGATTATGCAAAAATTTGTAGTCAAACGGCAAACTAATATAAAATCAATGAATTATCAATTGCTATAAACTTTGGATATCTAAACATTTTAGTATGAATAGTACAAATTCAAAAAGACCGTAGATGATAAAAACTTTGGATATGCCAACATATAAATCATTGGGAATAACGAAGGTGGCAATAAGAACTCAAATCTATTATCCAATGAGATCATGACATATAAGGGTTTTTTTATTATATATAAAATAATGTTTTTAGTTCTCTAGTTCGAGCAATAGAGATTATGAAAAATTTTGTAGTCAAACGACAAACTAATATAAAGTCAACAAATTATTGATCGCTATAAACTTTGGATATCTAAACATTTTAGTATGAATAGTACAAATTCAAAGAGACCGTATATGATAAAAATTTTGGATATGCCAACATATAAATCATTGAGAATAACAAAGGTGGCAATAAGACCTCAAATCTATTATCCAATGAGATCATGACATATAGTTTTTTTTTTATTATATAAAAAATAATGTTTTTAGTTCTGTAGTTCGAATAATAGAAATTATGCAAAAATTTGTAGTCAAATGACAAAATAATATGAAGTCAACGAATTATCGATCACTATAGTCCCTCTACACCTTTGACAGGGACCAATAATATTCCGTCAAATCCGTAATACAATGTTGCTTCCCATTTTGTATTTCAGTTGATTGATTTGCATAGATTTCAATATCAAATTCCAAGTACATATTAAGATTTAAATATTTTCTTGTGGATCATGTAGTATAGATTCCAATATGAAATCCAAAGTAGCATTATATATCAAAGTTACTTGATTCCAATTGTTTGACCGAAGAAGGTCAAAGAGAGAAGAAAATATTTTTTCTTATTTATAAATTGATGTACAAGACAAGAATGTGCATTTGCACACATCTCAACATTTCTTATAGCAAGCTCCACAACATTTACACAATCCACGCTATTTATATCTACATAATATTTTGGACAACATTTCAAATTGTTCTAAAGAGGATCTTTTTTTATAAAATACATTAAGCTAGGGGTTAAGCGACTCGCAAAAGAAAAGTTAAGGACATCGAAGGCTACCAAGTTGTGTTGGACAACTGAGAGGGGGGGTGAATCAGTTGTTACCATGCTTAAACAATTATGCTTCTTTTAAAATCTTTACAAGGCACTCAATGATGATCACAATAATGCAGGGAAATAAACAATGGCACATTCAACAACAATCACACATGTGAGAAACACAGAGATAGATATTTCCCAAGGAAACCCATACAGGGTAAAAACCTCTTCTTCTTTATATGATAAGTATTATTTACATTCTTTACATTATCATACATATGAGCACCAACTCATTGTGAGGATACAACCTCTATTTTTGCAAGCTCCAACTTGCTGAGAGCACCAACTCTTTTTTTTCTCTAGCACCCACTAGAAGGAAGCACCAACTCCTTGGTTTCTCTAGCACCAACTAGAA
>JASDQU010363389.1:0-11678 GCA_032191745.1 Picea mariana
CTTCAAGGTCAAAACAGATCATGATAGTCTTAAATACTTATTGGAACAAAGACTATCTTCAGAAGAACAACAAAAATGGGTAACCAAGATATTGGGTTATGATTTTGAAATCATCTATAAAAAGGGGAAGCAAAATGTTGTGGCAGATGCACTCTCAAGAAAGGATGAAGATGATGAGGCTTTTCTCTATGCTATCTCGATCATCCAACCTGATTGGATAATAGAAGCAAGGGATGAATGGAAGAATGACAAAAAAGTGTGGACTCTCATTCAAAGGTTGCGGCAGGTTTCTAGTGCATCAGATACATTTATATGGAAAAATGATTCACTATGGTACAAAGATCGCTTATATTTGTGTAAGAACTCCCAGCTCAAACAAAAGGTACTATTGGAATTGCACACATCTCCAGTTGGAGGGAACTTGGAATTTTTGAAAACCTACCATAGAGTCAAGAAGTATTTTTTTGGGGATGACCTTAAAACTGATGTTCAAAGGTTTGTGGTAGAATGTTTTGTTTGCCAACAAAATGAGGTGGAAACAATTAAGACCCCGGGTTTTTTACAACCATTATCCATCCCAAGTCAGCGCTGGGAGGAGGCTTCCATGGATTACATCACAGGGTTACCAAAGTCTGAAGAAAAGAGTGTCATCATGGTGATTTTTGATAGACTGACCAAGTACGCACACTTTTGTGCACTCTCTCGTCCCTTCAAAGCAAGTACAGTTGCCACCGCATTCATGGAGAGAGTTCAAAAGCTACATGGCAGCCCAAAGATTATTGTAAGTGACAGAGATCCCATCTTCACTGGACATTTTTGGACAAAATTATTTTCTTGTTTAGGTACTCAATTGGCTTATACCTCATCCTATCATCCTCAATCTGATGGACAAACCGAGATAGTGAACAAATGTTTGGAATGCTACCTTTGTTTCTTTGTCTGTGATAAACAAATAGAATGGTTTAAATGGTTACCCTTGGCAGAATGGTGGTATAACACTTCCTTCATACTGCAACAAAAATGACACCATTTATGGCACTCTATGGATACATGTTGGGCCCCAACAACTCCCCTTATATTTTTACAAAATTTAAAGGGCCCCTATTAAAATCTTGATAATTATAATGAGCTACATAATCAACCTTTTCAAATAGTTCCATTCCTTGGATTTCTTTGAGACAAACTTAATACATTCACTTTAGTATGAGTCATTTATTACAAGAGTATATGTCAAAAGTTAAAAACGAGCATAAAAATCTCAATTTAAACAAAAACGTTAATTTTTTATCAAATGTTTACTTTTGTTTAAATTATGATTATGTGTTTATTCTTTTTCTCATTAGTAAGTTTGACTATTTTGAATAATGTGTTCAATACTTCATCAAATAATATCTTGGTTGGTTTCTCATTTTCATGAAATCATTTGGTGATATTAATTAATTAAATTCTTTTTTCATTTTGCATCTCATAATAATAATAAAAAATAAAAAAGAATTATCTATGATTTGTTTGATTTTATTCTCTTCTCCATTAACTTGAAGCTTCTAGAATTAAGATCATATTTGAAAGGAAAATATAAATAATGTTTGTTTATAAGTTATAGTTAGTTTAAATTCATTTTTTTATTTTTCTATATTTTGTTTTATTCACAATTTTTAAGTTATTAATTTAGGTTTAGTCTTTTTTTATCAATACATGGTTAATTATTATTATTTATATATTAAGTTTTCCAATCTTTAAGAGTTTATTATCCAAAACAATTCTTTCATGACTACAATATGGGCATGTGATTTTGAGAAAGAATATGGGAAAGTAATTCATCTTTGGCTTTATACCTATGTGATACTTATTCCATTTCATTCTTTCATTATTGTTATATTATGAAAATATTATAACGGTTGATTTTAGCTTTAGCTTGTCAATCATATGGTGTTTTCATACTGTTAAATGTTATATGTTGCCCATAATTTCTTATTCCATTTTTTATGTGTTATCAATCAATCATTTGATTATTATGGAATTTATTTCTAATGTTAAATGATGGATAATATCAATACCCAGAATCAAGTTTTCTTTTGTTCTTAAATATTGATTATCTTAAGATCACACTATTTTTAATTAGTTGTCTTCCTATTGTTTTTAATCTACTCCAATATCAAATACTTCTTTGAATGTATTCTAGAAGTGCTAGTATTGTTCTGTTATAGGTTTCCCTTAACAACAGTACATGCATGAGCTCATACAACACAGAAACATAAATACCAGTTTCGTTGATTAGCGACAGGTTATTATGTGTGTTATTTAGTTAAGTTGTTTATGAATGAAACAATGAATATATGGTTCAACTTTGACTATCCACATGTTCATGTTTCATTAACTTTTTTGTAAGATTCTTTAAATTTATAAAAGAAAAACAATAAATATTTTTATGTGCTTTCTTTATCTGCTTCCTAGAAGCAATCATTTTTCCATTGATTTTCATAAGTTTCGATTAAAACTTGTATCTTGTAAATCATGTAAATAAATGAGACTTGTATATCTTCTTTTTAAATACAACTACTATAGTTACATTTAAACATATGTACATATATATAGTGTGTTTAGTAATTAGTTAGTTATTTATCTCTTTTATTCGTTTCTTTTAGGATTCTTAGATTGGCTAACGGAGCCATTAAACCCGTCAAAACGAGTTACACCAAACGGCTTGGGTTATTTAGACAACCCCGAACCGGACTCGCTCTTCCAGTTGACGGACGGTCAATTTTGCCCGTCAACAATACCATCCTCCTTCCATCACTTCTTCTATAAAATAAAAATCTAAGGTTCAAGCAATGGAAGATCACATCGAGCATCGACAACAAGTTCTCCAAATCTTAGAGGACAACCTAACCATGGAACATAATCGTATGAAACAACAAGAAGATGAACATCGTAGTGAAAGACGTTTTGAAGAAGGGGATTGGGTGTTTTTAAGACTACAACCATACAAACAGATGTCCCTCAAGCAAGACAAGAAGGATAATAAATTATCACCAAAGTACTATGGCCCTTATAAGGTGTTGCAAAAGATTGGTACTATGGCATACAAATTGGAGTTGCCTACATCTTCACGAGTACACCCAATTTTCCATGTTTCATGATTAAAGAAGGTTATAGGCGATAATATCCCAGTTCAAACTATATTTCCAGAACTTGATGAGGATGGAAAAATCATATTGGAGCATGAAGCCATCACTGACACAAGAATTTTCCAGCTGAGGAATAGATCCATTTCAGAGTATCTAATTAAATGGAGGAAACTACCAGCTGAAGATTCCACTTGGGAAGATGATTCTTTTATTCAGAAGCATCCTGAGTTACTCAATAATTACAGAAAACACTTGTGTCAAGGGGAGGGGCATGTTAATGTAGAATTCCTACAGAAACCCCGATAGATCTAGAATTCTAGTTAAATTGAACACAAAAAATTTGTTGATATTGAAGAGATGAGAGAAATTTTTTTCTCCATAAATAAGAGAATTATATTAACAAAAAATGAATATACATGAGAAACCATCTTCAAAAAGAAGAGAGGAGGTGAATATATAGAATTTCCAACATAGAAATTCTAGTAAGAAAAAACTAGAAATAGCTAAAATAGGTGTCATAAGCTAAGGGAGACCACATAGTTCAACTTAGACCACTAAAGATACATGTCACACACGCATTAATGTCCACAAGAGTCAAGTTATGCACATTATCTCACTTAATCTCACTCAACTAACAAGAGAAGCAGTTCCAACTCACTTAACTGACCCGAAATAGTAGGTACTAATAATAGTAACGGAAAAAATCATTAATTAAGGAATAAATATCTCACTCAAAGAGGTGCACATTCCCCAATAATAGATGAGTTTTTGCATGGGGGAGTTGGAATAAATCATGAATAAATCAAGAAAATCAAGAATAAATCGAGAAAATCAAGAACCGGGAGTTGAGTCTTGAACTAAAATTAGCAGTTTTCCCTAAAATCTAGGGATGAGGCGCCCTTCTTCTCTATGTGGCCAAATTAGGTGAAACAAAGTGTAAATGAATGTATTAACCAAGATCTAGGAGTCTAAGCTAGGTATAAACTAATGTAAGTTAGGGTTATGTTCCAATAGTTAAGCCCTAATATTGGCTCATTACCCCTTAATTGGGGCATATTACATTAGTAATGTTATTTTATTTATGTCGGATTTATTCCATTAATTGTAATTATACCACTTAGTCTCCTCTATATACCAAGGAGACATTTTCATTTGGAGTCATCTTATACTTGAACATTTATGTGGGGTAAAAGGAGGTTTCCCCCTCGAAGAGGCTTATTATCTGAAATTATCTCTTTTTCAAGGCGTTGAGTACTTATTCTAAGGTTTTTCTATGCTATATTGATATTTCATTCTTAAAAATATCTCGTTTGTTATTGTTCCTAGTTCCATAAATATAACTCTATGTTTTTATGCATTGATGGATAAAATCTTAACCTTGCATTTTATGTATTGATAGATCATTATAACTCTGCATTTTTATGCATTGATGGATTAAATCTTAACCCTTCATTTTATGTACTGACGGATCATTATAACTCTGCATTTTTATGCATTGATGGATAAAATCTTAACCATGTGTTTTATGTACAGACGGATAATTATAACTCTTCATTTTTTTGCATTGATGGATAAAGTGGAAAAGTTGCTGAAGCATTTTAAAAATTGAATTTCTCTACTTATTAATTTTCTCTTCGTGGAAGATTTGTCCTATATGCATTGGAGATAAAGGTGTTTTTGAGTTGAATGATCGCGATTAGTGCTTAATCATTTTTTAGTTTTAGATCGGCTCTTATCTAATGCGATTTGAACAAGTGCAGTGGCAGGGGTGGGATAATCTATCTCTCACTAGCGACTTGAACGAATGTGTTGGAACGGGTGGGATAATCCATTTCTACATGGAGTCTACACTATCAATTTGTGAAAGATTTTAATACTTGGGTGGTTCATTGGCGATTGTCTTTCCTTCATACTTCCTTTTGTGTTTAGTTACTGGGCGAATTGCCACTTTTAGAGATACCATGTTGCCTGGGTGAGTAGCTGGCAATCTTCAGTTTCTAAAGACCGCATTTTGTTTTATGTACTGGGCGATTTGCCACTTTTATAGACACAAACTTTGCCATATTTTTCATGTTGCATTTGATTCTGATTGTGTTTGTAGCTAGAGTTAATCATCTGGCGATTTTTCCCTGGAAAGGAATGTGTTTTGCCCCGCGAATTTGCCCTGGGAAGACTACGTTTGCCTTGAAAATTTGCCATCTATTATCCATGTGTTTTCTCTCCTTACTTTTTGTTGACAACAATGTAAACCCCCTTCTGGCATATTTTCACAACGATTTTTCTTTTATATTAATAATAGCCATGTAAATTTTATTCTGGTGTGTTTTGCCCAACGTTTTTCCCTTTTAAGTGTTGACAACCATGCAATTCCTTTATGGTGTGGTTGTACTTCGTTTTGCCTCATTTTTAAATGAACCGCCTTAATGTTAACAACCTTCAACGAGGCATAACCATCTTCAATTGGTTTAGACAACCTTCCTTAATTCATGGACAGTTCTTAATTTCTAATATATTTGTCATTTACAAATTAACAGTATTAAATTTTATGGTGGATTGATTATGATGTGCTACATTCTAGTTTATCCTTAAATACTAGGGACTATAACATTTATGCAATTATTAGGTAATCCTTATACTTATACTTATCATAAGAATGTGTATAATGCTAAAGTATAATAATGAAATAGAAAAATGAGAAGAAGGAATAATTTTTTCCTTAAACTTAACTCGGCTTTCCTATTTTGTTCATGTATATGAGAAACAATTTAGTGTTGAGAACGTTATCTAATAGGAGGATATGTATCATTCCACTTTATGACCATTTTTGTTTTTCTGGTAGAATATTATGTAAAACAACAAGAGGTCCCAAAGTTTAGCATCCACATATTAAAGTGTAAATATAGCCATATTCATTTAATGATGAAATAACCTTATACCAATTAAATAACCTTACACAATGTCAAGTAGTGTCTAAATTTGGAGTATTATTGGCATCAACTAGAAAGTAGATGGAGGATAAGATGATTCACTTATACAAAATACAATAAGTACTCTTACTTATTATATGGTATATACACTAGAAAACTTCTTGACATTAAATATAAATAATTGAACATGGGATTTGTTCACCTCCAAGGACTTGGATCGCGATTTCGTGGACCATAAAAAGATTAAAATGACTAAGAAAGAAGATTTGGGAGAACTTAAGTTATCATTTAGTCCACCCAAGATTTGTTTTGAACAATTATTGAACTAATGATAATATTCAAAAATAAACTCAAGGTATGAGGGGAGATATATATAAGAATGAAGAGGAATACACAACTCTAGTATTCAAAAAAACTTGCAAGCATGAGAAGTTTTTATTGAACCCATTGATTGGATAGTGCCCTCTAAATAGAAGGAAATGTCAAAAGGAGGTTTCATGTTTGTTTCTCACCATGATTTACCTATGCCCCATGGGAGAAGTTGTCCATTCCACGAGTCACAAAAAAAAAAAAAATTATATTTTGTACTTTTACTTCACTTGTAGTCGTGAAGTAGGGTTGTTTCATATGGTATCAGAGCGGGTTCAACCCGCAACTTGGGATAACTACATATTTCATTGATACGATTTGATTTAATGTTGCTAATTAACTTGACTTGTATTCGTGCAAGTAATCATGGTTAGAGGATTCTGCGGAGACAGACGACGGAGTGTTAGGGGAGGAGGCGCGACGCCTCCAACAACATCCATGCCTAAGGGGTCTAACCCTCAGAGAGATGAACAAGTTGTCATGCCGGAGCATATAGCAGTAGGTGATGTGGTTGGAATGATGAGATATTTTCAGTGGATGTCTGAGGCACTGATCAACCGTTTGGACAGAGATGAGGCCAGGGCGTCGGCACCCCCTGAGGGTCCACCACGCGCTCCGGTCGGTACCGGTAGCATTCATCGTTAAATCGAGAAGGTCAAATTTCCCAAGTTCTTTGGTGCCTTGGACTGCCCAGCCGCCGATGCATGGTTGGAGAATATGGCGATGTGCGTTGCACTTCGCGACTATACCTCCAACATGAAGGTCTACATGGAGGTATTTCAACTAAAGGGGATCACCCTTCTTTGGTGGAAGACACTCCTGCCACAACTGAACATGGTCATCGAAGATGTGTCATGGGAATTGTTTGAGGAACAGTTCCGAGAGAGGTACCTATCAGAGGAATTCATTGAGCATCATCTCAGCGAATTGAACACCTTGCGACAGGATGGTCATACAATGCTCGAGTATGAGGTCCATTTTATGGAGCTACTTCAGTATGATCCACATATTAACACTGAGAAACTTAAGGTCAATAGGTTCATGTTAAGCCTTAATGGAAACATACGTGCAAAGGTTAGGATTCTGATGCCTTAAACCTTGCATGATGTTGTCCAGAAGGCCCTCATAGTAGACGAGGAGCTAATCAGTAGGGGTTAGAGTACGACTCCATCGAGACCAGTAGGGAAGGTGTCATTTGGTGAGCAGCAGCATCAGAAACCAGTTAGACTTACACTAGGATATTGTGGCTTCCAGAGGGGCTACACTTTCACTACACCTCAGTGACTGACACCTTAGCAGCTGACACCTTATCGGGGACTACAACATCCATAGCAGCATCAACCATAGCAGCAGCAGTTTAGGCTTGTTCAACCAAACAGACTAGGATTCCAGACTGGTGGGTCGTCATCTTCTACTTCGGGTACCAAGAGTACTGGACCAAAGAAGGGGTGTTTGATATGTGGGGAGACAAACTACTAGCATGACTGCCCTATGGAGAGGGCTAGAGCATCTGGATTAGTTGGACCCACTACCATGGGAGATTTGGGAAAGGCTCATCAGATTCATGCAATGGTGAATAGCTGCCAGGCAGAGCACCAGTCGACTATGCTCGAGACGTCAGGTATCATCGTTGACCATACCCTTAGTATTTTGATAAATCCCTATGCTACCGAGAGTTTCATTTCTGGTGCAGTGCTAAAAAGGATTAAGGTAAATGAAGTTGAACAGGATGAGTTCATCTTTGTAGAGATGGCTTCGAAAGCCAAACAAAAGGTTGGAGGAAAGGTTACGGGCTATACCCTTAACCTGGGAGAGTTTGTCACCAGGGCCAACCTGTACATCATGATCTTAGGATCTTATGATGTTGTGATCAGTATGGACTGGTTGGAATCGCATGAGGTGATACTCAACTAAAAGACAAAACAATTGAGCTTGGTCGATGATAAGGGACAAAGACACATGATTTTATATTGGAACCAGGGAGTTTCCCTGAGGTTCATCTCTTCCTTACAGCTACGAAAGAGCATGCGCAAGGGGTGAAAGATCTATGCGATCCTTGCGTTAAATGAGAAGGGAGTAGCCAAATGTCTAGAACACCTTTCAATGGTGAGAGAGTTTGCAAACATATTTTCAGAGGAGTTACCTAGGATTTCACCGGAGAGGGAATTGGAGTTTACTATAGACCTAAAACCGGGGACAAAACCGATAGGTAGAATGCCTTATCGGATGTTGACCCCAGAGTTACAGGAGTTGAGAATGCAACTGAAAAAATTGCTAGACCTGGGACTGATATGTCCAAGCGTGTCATCGTGGGGTGTGCTTGTTATTTTCATATGAAATAAGGATGGGTTGTGGAGGCTCTGCATTGACTATTTTCAATTGAACAAGGCATTGATCAAGAATCAATATCCATTATCGAGGATTGATTATCTGCTTGATCATATGAAGGGTGCGATGGTGTTCTCAAAGATCGATTTGCGATCAGGGTATCACCAGTTACGGATCAAGGAAGATGATGTCCCTAAGAATACCTTTAAGATGAGGTTTTGAAATTACGAGTTTACTATTTTTCCATTTGGACTGACAAACGCCCCAGGGGTATTTTTGAGTTTCATGAACGAGGTGTTTTGTGAGTACTTGGACAAGTTCATCCAAGTATTCTTTGATGATATTTTGATTTACTCTCGGACGATGGAGGAGCCTAACGAGCACTTGTGCTTGGTACTACAGTGTCTGCGAGAGGACAAATTGTATGGGAAGTTGTCCAAATGATCATTTTATCAATAGAAGATTCACTACTTAGGGCATGTCATATCTGACGAAGGTATTGTCATGGATCCAACAAAGGTCGAGGCTATTATGGAATGTCCTGCGCCGACGAATGTCTCGGAAGTACGTAGCTTCATGGGTTTAGCAGGATACTATTGATGGTTTGTCGAGGGATTTGCGAAGATAGAAAATTCGATCACGGAGTTGCAGAAGAAGAACAAGAAATTTGTTTGGACCGAGAAATGCATGGATGCTTTTAGGAGGCCCAAGGAGCTGTTGACAATGAAATCGGTACTAAAGGTCCCTGGCATGGACATGGACTTCTTGGCATGCACTGACGGATCCAAGGAAGTCTTAGGTGGAGTCTTGATGCAAGACAGTAGAGTGATCACATACATCTCAAGGAAACTAAGAAGGCATGAGGAGAACTACGCAACGCACAATTTGGAGTTGTTATCCATCATATATGCCTTGAAGGTTTGGAGACATTACCTTGTTGGATGAAAATTTGAACTAAATACCGACCACTATGGACTATAGCACATCTTTACGGAAGGAAACCTGAACACATGACAACGATGTTGGTCAGAATTTCTTAGCGAGTATGACTTTGAGATTACTTACATAAAAGGGACAGTGAAATGAGTGGAAGATGCATTGAGTCAGAGACCATGCTTCTTTTCGGTGTTGCCTCTTCAGATGAATCTCCATGAAAAGATTCTAACTTTACAGTGTGACGATGACTGGTACAAAGAGGTCGAGGGTTGTATCGGACAAAACACAATGATGGTACCAATATTTGAAAGATTTATGTTTGATGACGATGGATTATTGAGGTTTAAAAATTGGATTTACGTACCACCAAACGATGAGTTGAGGAGCTTGATCCTAAGCGAGGCTCATAGAGCAGTCTACATGGCTCACTTGAGAGTCATGAAGATGAGGACAGACCTTAAACCCTTATTATTCTGGAAGGGAATGAAGGAAGACATAGTCAACTATGTAGCCATATGTCTAGAATGTCAGCAGGTAAAGGCTAAACATAGACACCCAATAGGATTACTACAACCACATGTTATTCTAGAATCGAAATGGGAGGTTATTTCAATGGATTTTATTGTCGGATTGCCATTGATGGGAAGGAGGCATGACTCGATTTTATTAGTAGTAGAGACTCTGACGAAGAGTGCTCACTTTATTCCTGTGCGTACAACATATCAGGCACCTGACATAGCTAGAGTTTTCATTAGTGAGATTGTGAGGCTGCATGGCGTGTTGAAGAGGATTATATACGATCGAGGATTGGTGTTAATTGGATGATTTTGGATGAGTTTCCAAGAGGCCTTGGGAACCCAACTTAACTTTAGTACTGTGTATCACCTGGATATTGACGGGAAGACCGAACGAATGAACCAGATATTGGAGGACATGTTGCGCATGTACGTGATGGACCAACAAAATCATTGGGAATAATTCTTTCCATTGGTGGAATTCTTTTATAACAATAGTTACCAAAGAACCATTAAGATGGCTCCTTTCGAGTTTCTTTACAGGTGACTGTGTTAGATGCCTTTGAGTTGGGATCGGCTTGAGGATAGGGTTTTGGTGGGACCAAAAGAGATCCAAGAAATGGAAAAGAAAATGGAAACAATAAGACAAAGGATTAAGGAAGCGTGGGATCGATAAAATAGTTATTCTAATGCACACCATGTTGACAGTAGTTACGAGGTGGGTGATCAAGTCTTCTTGCGGGTTAAACCATATAAGAGTTAGATCAAGTTTGGAAAGGGAGCTAAAATCTCTCCTAGGTTCGTGGGACCTTTCAAGATCATGGAAATAAAGGGGCATGTGGCCTATTGACTAGCCTTGCCTGATTCCTTGAGGCGTATGCACGATATTTTTCACGTATCTGTTTTGAGACATTATATTAGTGATCCTACACATGTTATTGACATGAGTTCCTTGCAGGTATCGGACGAGGGGTCACTCATGGATGAGACGATCTGCATCTTGGATCATCGTATTCGACAGCTACAACGTTGAACAGTATATCAGGTCAAGGTCCAGTGGGACAGCTATAGTCTACACTCGGTGACCTGGGAGGACGCATATGATATGTGCCAACAGTTTTCTTTTTTGTTTGATAGATAGACTTATGATACTATGATACACATTATTTTGGCTCTTATACTATGAAACTTCGGGATGAAGCTTATACCAAGAGGGGGTGTATGTAACATCCTTCTCTTGCGCACTAAGAAAACTTATTCTTTGAGGACACTTGCTCGCAAGTGATCTGAATTATTATACTATTAAACCTTTTATTTTGATTATCACGCATTATGGGTTGATGACTTGTTGTTTTGTTGCATTGACTTAGACAGGTGCTATTGACTCGATTTTACTGAGTGCACAGGATTTTGGACCTTGAGGATGCAAAGGCATCGATGGAACCCCTTGGACTCCAGATCGAGTTGGGGAGTGA
>JASDQU010363402.1:0-11677 GCA_032191745.1 Picea mariana
TTCAGTAAGTTTTGTTTTCAATACTATAAGCCTTAGGATAGTGTGTTAGGAATATAAGGTTTACATGTGTAATAAAGTCACTTAAGTGAATTTTGGGTTTGTGGTTATTATTAGTGTCTATGGTTTTGGACAATTACAACCTCCCAAACTCTACATAAGAGAGGTGAAACTCATTGTAATTGCATCAAGTATTTTCTTAATATAATATCATGTCTATCTTCGTCTAAACCCTATCTAGGTTTTCAACATTTAGTGATCTAGCTTATTTTTCATAATAGATTCCAAACTATATTTGGTTGATATTCCTTTGTTTCATCTCAAGCCTTAATTACCAATGTGAGCCCTTTTGCATTTTTATGAAAGGCACCAAACATTAATGTGATGTGTAGTTTTTGGATAGCTACAAAATTTCTTAGCCCAAGAGGAAGGTTGAGAAGAAAAAGTATAAAAAGGAGGAAATTTTCACTTGAGTTTCTTTTGATGAAGTCATTATGCTTTCAAAATCATCTATGGCTTGCTTTCAATTTGTAAGGAAAATTGAAAAGATGACTTGAGAAAGTGAAAGAAGGGAATTTCAATTTTTTTTTATAAAATGTATATAAGTATCTCTCTAATAAATTTCAGCCTTAAAATTCCATTGGGATAAATCACTTTAATCTTGATTAATTAATTATATGGATTGTTGAACATTTGATAGAGGTACAAGCACAACTAAATCACCTCTTTATGAAATCAATGGAATAGAATCACATTGACATAGTTGTTTTGAGTATATCACATCTACAATGGGTTGGGTGGAATGCTTGATTCTCCATTTGGAATTCAATAACAATGATCTTCCGAGGATCAATGATATTTGTAGTGATTTAAAAATATGCCTTTAAGCTATTGAATGTGCACATCCAATTTTTTAGCATGAAGGGTGGCATGGAGATGAGGAATATTGATTTTGTCAGTCCAAGATGAACGATTCCATGGATGTGTGTATTTCATTAATGTGAGCCATACAAAAATATATTGAGGATATGACTTTTGGTTTCATCTTCCAAGACCTCCGATGACTCTTAACATTGACCTATGAATCTTCATATTTCTCCTAGCTTAATATTTAAAAATATATTTACAATATACCTCAATCCCTAAGGATTAGGTATCTAACATCTCCCCTACTAATCTGAAGGGGTGTTTTTTGAGTCCAAGCATCATTTTGAACTTAAAAAAAAAAATTCTTCCAAGTGCTTTGGTGAAGATGTCCACAATTTGTTAATTTGAGGAACAATGTCTCAAGTGATATTGGTCTCTACATGATATCAAATCATATGGTACTTTGTGTTGATGTACTCGGTTCAATCACAGAATCTAATATTCTTGACCAACTTGATTGTAGAAGTATTGTCAACCAAATGAGGAGTATAATTCACTTGTTTCTCCTGCAAATCTTCAAGTATTTTCTCGAGCCACACAATCTCCTTTGTTGCTTCTGCGGTTCCCACATATTATACTTATGTTGTGGAATATATTCGAACTAATTGTTTGTGTGATATATAGGAGACAACTACTGATCCAAGACTCATGAGATAGCCTGGAGTTGACACTCCATTTTCTTTATCCCCATCAAAGTATGAATCAGAATATCCAATCAGGTTGAAGTCATCCACCTTAGAATACTTGAGTCCAATGTCTCGAGTTCCCTTCAATCATTTTAGAACTCTTTTTGCAGCAGGCCAATGCCCTTCACAAGGTTTTTGCATAAACCAAGAAAGAATCCCAACAATGAATGCAATATCTGGTCTGGTGGTGGTAAGGTAGAAATACTTCACACAAGTTGTTTGTACTTGGTTGCATCTTGAAATTAATTCCCTTCTTTTGATGTGAGCTTCAAATTCCATTCCATTGGAGTAGAGAGAGGGTTACACTCAACAATGCCAAACTCGTTTAACAATTGCCCAATGTACTTCTTTTGGGAGATGAATATGTACTTTGGATTTTGAGTCACTTCAATGTCCAAGTAGTAGTGAAGATGTTCTGAATACGTCATCTCAAAGCCTTTCTTCAATTCTTTATTTGTGGATGAAATATAGCTTTCATTGTTCCGTGTTATCAATATATCATCTACATACACTACAAGATATATGCCAATTTTTCCAACTTTCTTGACAAACAAAGTTTCATAATCAAGATTAAAGTTCTTGAAATTCAATTTTAGAAGATGCTCAGTTAACTTTTCATACCTGTCTCATAGTTCTTGTTTGAGGCCATACAAGGATTTTATGAGTTTACATACTTTCTTTTCTTGTCCCTTCACAACAAAACATTATGGCTAAGACATGAAGACATTCTCTTTCAAGTCTCCATTCAAGAAAGCAGTCTTCACATCCATTCTGAAAACCCTAAAACACTTTTTAAACGATAAAAATAGAGTTTTGGTCCACTACAAACATTGGTGAGCACTGGTGCATTGTTGATGATTACAGCTTCGTGAGACATCCTCCAGGACACAGACTAAGTGAGTCGGCCTGTGAGAGAGTCCATGAGATGGGTGTGTTGTTCCTCTCTGAGACTGAGATGGAACATTGTGTGCCCCCGTGTGGGGAGGATGCCTGTGAGATGGGTGTGTCATTTGAGATGAAATGATGTGTACCCTTGTGAGGGGTGAAGGTGCCCATGTGATGGGTGTATTGTTCTCCTTTGTGTAGAGAGTTGAGATGATGTGGTACTCTCGATGATCCTCCTGTGAGACTCAGTGAGATAGAGATCTGTTGAGTAGGACATCCCTATGGCTGAGCACATGTGGACGTGACCCTAGTGGCTGAGCACTAGTGAGTGTGTGTATAGATGATTCTCATATGAGAATCAATGAGATAAAGATCTGTTGAGTTGGACGTCCCTATGGCTAAGCACATGTTGACGTGCCCCTAGTGGTTGAGCACTAGTGGGTGTATGATATCCCTTGCTATATTGTCTAAGAGTTAGATTTACCTGTAACCCTAATTATGATGTAAAGGGTACAGGTCGACCCCACCATAAAGTGAAAGATAATTAATGTAAAAGATAATTAATATGGTAATTATTAATTATATTATGAGTTATTGAGGTCATCCCTGTTGTGCCAATAGACACCACTTTTGATGTGTCCAGTCTAGTATAAATAAAGGTGATTTCCCCATTGAGGAAACACAACACACATGTGATTTTGGAAATTTCATCAAGTACACATTCTAGGGCTGAAGTGTGCACCTCTCTTGGGTGCTAGCCTTCTTGGTTTTTGAGAGCACCCTTTTGTGTGCTAGGTCTATGGTGTGGGAGGTATTTCTCTTGAGAATATAGCAAAGGATTGTTGGGTTTTCTTTCCTTGTTGAGAAGGGTTTCCTAGGATATTTCTTGTGTTCTTGTGCATGGCATTTCTTCTTGTGATCTTGCTTATTGTAGCAATTTTTAATGGTGTAGCTGCGTTTGTCTATGGTTCAATTAAATGCTGAAATTGAAATAAACCTCATGATTGAGCCAAACATAGTGAAAATTCAACATGGTTTCAAAGCATAGGTCTTGAAGAAGCCATTGCACAAGCTTCAAGCAAGTCGTCCTCCACTTTTACAGAACCGTACGACCATCCTAGGGTTTCTAGAAAATTCGTATGACCCTCACTTTTTGGGTGTTTCAACACTTAAACTTGGACGTTGGGGATAAAATTATATAGGAGTGTATGTCATCCTTCAACGCACCTCCAACAAGCTTCAGATTTCATTTCCAAACATTTTTGGATTTTTGTCCCTAGGGTTTCTAGGGTTTCACAATTTTCTGCATAAATTTTAGAATTAGGGTTTCTGCAACACATTGAAGGAGCTTTTCATCTCACAAGTGTTCTTCTGATTTTCAAGGCTTATTGTTGGCAATCATAATCCCAACAAAACCTAAGGTTGCTAGCCTAGCCTAGCCGTTAGGTTTTCTAGCCCAATTGGCAAGGGTTTGTGAATAATTTGAAAATATGATGAACAAAACCTTGGTGGAAGATAGGCTTGATGGATCAAACAACTTCAGTTCCTGGAAGTCAAGACTTCAGGTCACCCTTAAAAAGGAAGACTTATTATGGGTGATACAAAAACTGTTTACCAAAGACAACTACCGATGAAGAGAAGGAAGAAAAGAAGAAAGATGACGTCAAGGCAAGGAAGATAATAATATACTCAAGCTCTTACATTGAAGGGCCGGCTTCAAAATATCAAGATGACAAAAGGTGACACCATTGCTATTTTATTTATGAAGATGTCAGAGATCAGAGATCAACTAGGTGCCATTGGAGAATTAATATCAACACTCTCATGCATGCACTTGTATATATTATTTGTATCATTGTCATGAGGGTACTTGCAGGAGGAAGGAACCTTTGTTGCAATCATGGATCTAGAGGAATCTTAGTGCATTAAGAGGAACAACACACTGGAAGTGAAGATTCCAGGTTTGATTGTTTTAATTATCATGCCTCTAACCTACATTTCTAATCTTGCTACATTACAAGTAGGAGTTGTAGATGTGACAACAATCCTTAAATTGTTTTGATTCTAGAGATGTGCTCATTATTCTCCTCTAGGAGATATTCTTGTCTTGTTTCCTTTCGTTTTTTTTCTTGTTCCAGGCAGGTTAAAAACAAAGGAAGATGTTTATCCTTCAGACTTCAGAGGGAGTCACTTGACTCATAGGGGGTCAAAACTATTTGAGAAGGAGGAAGAACAAAACCATCATTGAAGAAACCAAAGAAATGATACATGATCAAAGTCTACCTATGATTCTATGGGCAGAAGCATCCATGACAACAGTATATGGTCAGAATAAGAGTTCTCACCAGATTTTGAAGAACATGACTCCAGAAGAAGCTTTCACTAGAGTGAAGTCTGATATTGTACACTTCGGGATATTTGGGTATCTAATATACTTTCATGTACCCAAAGAGAAGAGGTCCAATCTAAACCCTTCAAGTAGAAAAGGTACATTTTTGGGATACCATAAATCTTCGAAGGCATATTGGATCTACATCCCTGGTCAGAGAGAGATTGAGGTGAACAAAGATGTTATCTTTGAAGAAGAGATATCCTTTCAAAGATCCAGAAAATCTTAGATGACGATTGACAGTGAGACAATACCTTCTCCCCCTTCAACAGTTCAAAGGGAGACATCCATTATTCCAGTTGATCCAGCTGTTCCAGTTGATCCAGTCAATATCCCTAGAGACATTGTTGTAGGCCATAAAAGGCATTCCTAGGTCTCGACAAACTCTGCAAGAGGTAGAGGGCCATGTAGTTTCTCAAGGCACATCCCGAGAGAGCAAGAGACCAAAGAGATTTTCAAACTACTTTTCAGCCATTAGTCACATCATTGATTCTGAGCCTTCTTTTCATGGAGAAAGGACATGTGAGAAGGTATGGCAAGATGCCATGACAAAAGAATATCAATCCATCTTGAAGAATGATGTGTGGGATATTGTTCTGAAACCAGAAGGGAAATCTATAGGTAGATCTATAAGATCAAGCACACAGCTGATGGAAGTGTCGAGAAATACAAAGCGAGATTTGTAGCCAAAGGATTCTCACAAGTAGAGGGAGTTGAATATGATGAGACATTTTCTCAAGTAGCCTGATACACTTCCATCCGTACTATCATTGCACTAGCTGCATCCATGGGTTGGAAACTACATAAGATGGATGTAAAGACAACCTTTCTCAATGGTGATATTGAGGAAGAAGTTTATATCAAGCAACCAGAAGGATTCATGATACACAATGAGAAATATCATGTGTGCAGGTTGAAGAAATCCCTGTATGGACTAAAGCAAGCACCTCGTGCTTGGTATGAGAAAATGGATGGATTCTTGATGAGTTTGGGATTAAAAAAGAGTGTTGTTGATCCAAACCTATATTATCATATTGTTGGTAACAAGTGCTTAATCTTGGTCCTATATGTGGATGACTTATTCCTTACCAGTTCAGAAAGACTTATTGTTGAATGCAAACAAGCATTGACTTCTAAATTCGAGATGAAGGATCTGGTATGATGCACTACTTCTTGGGACTAGAAGGATGACAAAGGACATTGGAGATATTGAAGAATTTCGGTATGACAGAGTGCAAATCCATGCCTACACCAATGGTGATGGATTTGAATAAAATGAATGATGCTTCTATTGATTCAGGTGAGATTGATCCACATTTGTACCGACAACTGATTGGATCATTGATGTATCTGGTTAACACCATACTTGACATGTGATATGCAGTGAATGCACTTAGTCAGTTCACGAGTCAACTGAGACGGACTCATTGGATAATAGCAAAGCATGTATTGAGATATCTACGAGGCACAGTTGGATATGTCTTGAGATATGCCTCCATGGTAGACTTGAGTTTGCAGGGATATGTCGATGCAGATTGGGCAGGGAGCGCAGTGGACCGGAAGAGCACATCTGGTTGTTGTTTTACCTTGGGGTTTGCCATGGTTTCCTGGTGCAATAGGAAACAAAGTTCTGTGGGTTTGAGTACCACAGAAGCAGAGTATATATCATTGAGTGTGGTAGTCTGCGAAGTAGTGTGGCTTCGCAAGCTCCTGACAGATTTATTTAATCATGAGATGGATCCTACCATTATTCATTGTGATAACCAGATATGTGTGAAGCTCTCTGAGAACCCTGTGTTTCACGATAGATCGAAACACATTGAGATAAAATATCATTTTATCAGAGACATGGTGCAGAGGAAAGCAGTACATGTGCAGTACCTTCCTACACATGAGCAGATTGCAGATATCTTCACCAAACCATTTGCCAAGATGAAGTTCGATTACTTTCGTGAGAGACTTGGCCTGGTGGAGAATGCTTCCCTAGATGAGAGGGAGTGTTGATGATTACAACTTCGTGAGACATCCTCCAAGACACAGATTGAGTGAGTCAACCTGTGAGAGAGCCCATGAGTTGGGTGTTCCCATGATATGGGTGTGTCATTCCTCTCTAAGACTAAGATGGAACGCTATGTGCCCCTATGTGGAGAGGATTCCCATGAGATGGGTGTGTCGTTTGAGATGAAATGATGTGTACCCCTGTGAGGAGTGAAGGTGCCCATGTGATGGGCGTATTGTTCTCCTCTATGTAGAGAGTTGAGAGGATGTGGTACTCCAGATGATTTTCCTATGAGATTCAGTGAGATAGAGATCTGTTGAGTAGGATGTCCCTGTGGCTGAGCACATGTGGACGTGACCCTAGTGGCTGAGCACTAGTGAGTGTGTGTATAGATGATTCTCATATGAGAATCAATGAGATAGAGATCTGTTGAGTTGGACATCCCTGTGGCTGAGCACATGTTGACGTGCCCCTAGTGGCTGAGCACTAGTGGGTGTATGATATCCCTTGCTATACTGTCTAAGAGTTAGATTTACTTGTAACCCTAATTATGATGTAAAGGGTACATGTCGACCCCACCATAAAGTGAAAGATAATTAATGTAAAAGATAATTAATATGGTAATTATTAATTATATTATGATTTATTGAGGTCGGCCCTATTGTGCCAATAGACACCACTTTTGATGTGTCCAGTCTAGTATAAATACATATGATTTCCCCATTGAGGAAACACAACACACATGTGATTTTGGAAATTTCAGCAAGTACACATTCTAGGGCTGAAGTGAGCACTTCTCTTGGGCGCTAACCTTCTTGGTTTTTGAGAGCACCCTTTTGTGTGCTAGGTCTATGGTGTGGAAGGTCTCTCTTGAGAATATAGCAAAGGATTGTTGGGTTTTCTTCCCTTGTTGAGAAAGGTTTCCCACGATATTTCTTGTGTTCTTGTGCATGGTATTTCTTCTTGTGCTCTTGTTTATTGCAACAATTGTTAATGGTGTAGCTGCATTTGTCTATGGTTTAAGTAAATGATAAAATTGAAATAAACCTCATGATTGAGCCTAACATCGTGAAAATTCAACATGCGTGATTAAGGTTATGTTATGATGTGGACTCTCGACAATAAATTGGAAAGTTATGTGATGCTCACCATGACATAGGCATATAAGGGTTTTGGCTTCCCTATTTGTCAGTGCCTATCTACAAGGAAAGAGCTTCACACCTTGTGAATTTTGAATGAACTCCTGCATAAGGATTTACTTCAAAGAATACCAGTCCACAAATTTATGAGCCTCCTTATTTATGATGATTATGATATTGTTCTATTATTCACCTCACCTCTTCATATTTGAAGTTAATGAGTTGCTCCCCTGACATGTATGGTGTTTAAAAAGAAAAGTCAATAGATTCATAATTCCATTTGTAGTGTACATAATAGGATTAAAAACAAATTTTGAGGGATCTTTGAAGTTTTGAATATAATGATTGTCCATTTTGATTTTAGATATTTTATAAAATTTTGAAAAATTTATATATTTAAGTATTTGTAAGATGTATACTTTCAAATTTTAGGCACACAAATTTTTTCCGTACCAAATCGAATTCGAATTAGAATTCAAACTTGGTAATCGTCTTGAGTAACAAGGAACAACATAACAAGGTGTTGAGACTCTTCTCATTTTCATTTCTCCTCGATATATTAATTAGAGTGTGCAATTCTAGAATTACAAGCCATTATGTTTGAACATTATAACTTTGTTTTGCAATAAAGCCTCCTCCCACTTTGTTATTATATCTTGGGTTCTAAATGATGTCAATATATAAGTGTGATATTTGTACATATATAAATATACACATGCCATAGTAAGGTTTGTAGATGTGTTATTTCCTGTGCAATGTATATTTAAGAATAAAAACTGAATAAAATGACTTCACAACTCTTTAAAAAATTTACAAGTGGTATTTAACTTTGTTATTTAGAAGAGAAATCACTTATACAAAATAATAAGTCCTTGAAATGCAAAACTTTTTTTTTTCTTTTTAATTAAAACAAAAAAATATTATATTATATAAAAAAGTTGTAGCATAGCTAAGAGCAGTCATACAAATAGTGCTCATTGGGAATCTTGCAGATTTTCAACCTCCCTTCATGGAACAGGGGGAGAGAAATCAAAATTTTCTATAATGCTTTTTCATGCTAGTTTCTTAAGTGTATGGATAAATTCTCACAAATTGGTTACACAGTGAAACTAAAAAACGTAACATAATTGTTTCAAGAGAAAGTTAAGGGTTTCCTAACAACCTGTAAGACACCCAACTCCCTAAGTACCTTTCAAGGGATGTGGTATTAAAATTTCGCTTCTGCTTAACCACCTCGAAGCCTCTTTTGGAGGGAATCATCGTCTTCTTCTCGTCAAGAGATTTCCAACGACTGTTACCATGCTCAAAATCGAGCCCTAGATAAAAAATTATGGTCTTCTAAAGTCTCTTAGGCCTTCATTAGACAAAAGCAACCTCATCGCCACATGACACCCACTTGGCTCCATGTCACTTATGTCGATCCAACGTTGCACTAACATGGCCCCTGCCACTTGGCCTATCGGCTCCATCAAATTCGATGGCTTGGATTCACTCAGATCTTTTCATCATCTTCAGAGTTCTTCTCCATCTAAGTTACATGCCACTCCAACCGATATGCCCCGACGACATACACTCTGACAGATACATCCTCCAAATCCGATGACTCCCATAATTTTACATTCAACGGTCCCAATCTTGTCGACACCTCGAACTTATTTGACGATTAACATCTGCCTCATTCTCATGCTAAGTGAGCAAGTGGGACCCATGTAGATCTATGACTGAGATTAAATCTCACCTACTCGCCAATCTACGGCCCAAATCTCCTCTCATAGTTCTTCCCATCAGAGTCCCCTAGCAACCGTGCACTCAAACATCCTAATGGAAGTACCCTTCGATCAACGATGAAGATCTGACCACCCTCAGATCCAACGATTGCCAATTAAGGGCGACCATCCAAAGGCCTGAGCCTGACATGGGTCCATCCTCGATCCTTTGACAAATTACTCACACACCACACTCTGACAGTCTGACCTCCGATAGGCTTATGGTTGGGATCAACGGTCCAGAGTTCACCAAGACCTCTCTCAGAACTTAACTTCCAACGGCTCTGATCGTGTCGACGCCTCTAACTTGCACAATGATTAATGCCCATTCCTTTAACCTTTTCTTACTCGACCATGTGGGACCCACGACAGATCGACAACTGTCATTACATCGAGCCCATTCACCAGTCAACGATCTAAATCAGTCCTTGGAGTACCTCTCGTCAGAGCCCATCCACTTTGGATCCAATGGTTAAGGTTACTCTGCGACTGAATCAACGACTCCGGTTCTCTCTTGGAGTTCCTCCCATCAGAGTGCATCTCCTCCTCAAGAATGCAATTCACTCCGACCAACACCCCTTCGATGAACGGTCGAGATCTCTCAACCTATAGATATGAGGGATAGGATTAAGGAACTTCCCCCCAGACTTAAAACTAAGAGGGGTTTACACTCGATCCTTTCTACAAATTATAGGCTAACATGTGTCATCCTCTCGACACCGTGGCACTCCTCGTCAGCATGACACCACTCTCACTCTGTAACACCCTGTTTCCCCCAGATTGTAAATATAACTGGACTGGCCAAGGACTATGGCAAACTCATAAGTATGAATATGTGATGTAAATGGACCTGCAGGAAGAGGTCAATGAATGTGAATAATATTTGAATTTATTGCAGGACTGTTGAGAGGGGATGTGCAGAAAAGAGACCACGATGGCGGTGGAAGGCTCCTGAAAAGGTGGCGTTAACTTCCACCCTGAATGAATACCGTATTTGGACTCCACTGGCCCGAAGAACCAAAAGCGGCTCGCTGGCCCCCAAATTTAATGTCTCGTGGGTTGGTAGGCGGGCGGCTTGATGAGGGATGGGATGGTGAACCGCCCATCCATAGAGCCGTCAGGCCTGATCGGCGCGAGGGTAATCGTGCCACACGCAACCTCGCGAGAGGATAAGGCGTATGGTAGGGACGATTGAAAGGGGGGACGCGAGGGGAACTCTGGTAGTTTTTACGCAGAGTGAGTGATAGCAGAGAGGAAGGATTGCAACCTTCGCTCCTGGTCACTGGCAGACAGAGAGACGCAGTCTCAGAGCATCGTGGTCTCAGCTCGGGGGTGGCTAGTGGTAAATCCTTTGGGAGTCACTGAGCCTATGGTTGGGTGGAAACGAGCACCCCTCTCAGTAGTCATGCCCACTTCAGGTGTTATTTCTAATAAGTATTTTTATGTATTGCATTTTGAAATTCATATACTGATATACATATATACTCACAGCTCTGTGAAATTGTGAACGATTTTAGTGTAAGAATGTCTGTGAATGTTTTGATAATAGCTAATGGACCTATGCTTGTAATAGAGGAAGCCATGCTCGACTCACGTTGATAAAAATGAATCTAATCATGGCTAGGTTGAACTAAGTCAGGTATCCAGTCTGTTCTCGAGAATTTGTTTCCCTTATCTGTATCCAGGAATGGCCCAGAATAGACCTCTTCACGGAGATTTCCCTTCTCAGAAAGGTTTACCAAGAACCTGGAAAAAGGGCGTGAATGTGCAAGTCTTAGCAACTCTATGCGAAGAGGAATGACCCTCTTGAAATCCCGAAGTAGCCGCGTAAGGATAAGTATTGATCAATGGATGAGATCCTGTCGGGAAAGCTGCGGTCATTCACGACC
>JASDQU010363403.1:0-11619 GCA_032191745.1 Picea mariana
TTATCTCCTTATGCATTTATTGAAGAAGAGATATAAATCTTTGCCTTTGTTTAGCCATCATTGACTTCGTCAATAATAGCACTTAATCATTTGCTCATATATATAATAAAGATAGTCATTAATATCTTGAAGTACTAACCACTGCAGCATATATTCTAGTTATTTGTCCTGTCTCGCAAACAGGTGCCATTCAGTGGAAGACTTTTCTCTTGACTATCTCATACTTGGCAGTAATCTGATAAAGGGAACCTCTCATCTTGATCTATTATCCTTCTCCCCTTTCATTAACCCAGATTACATAGGGACGTCTCCCTTGGACTAGCCCTCCTAAATAGAAAGAGCCCCCCATCGAGGTGACAGTGGGTGGGGAAGCTCTTGTTACGCCGGTTTTAAGCCTTGACTCAAGCTACCTAAACCCTTCCTACAAACCGTGCGATAACATGTACATTTGTGGGATATAGTGAATCTTCAAAGGCATATCGAATGTACATCCCTGGTCAGAGATAGATTGAGATAAGCAGATATGTTATCTTTGAAGAAGAGATAGCCTTTCCAAGATCCAGAGAATCTCAGATGGAGATTGACAGTGAGACAATACCTTCTCCCCCTTCAGCAGTTTAGAGGGAGACAAACATTATTCCAGTTGATCCAAATGTTCCAGCTGATCTAGTTGCTCCAGTTGATATCCCTAGAGATATTGCAGTAGGGCATAAAAGGCCTGCCTGGGCTCAACAAACTCTGCAGGAGGAAGAGGGACATGCAGCCCCTCAAGGCACATCCTGAGAGAGCAAGAGACCAAAGAGATTTTCGAGCTATCTTTCAGCCATGAGCCACATCATTGATTCTGAGCCTTCTTGTCATGGTGAAGCGACAGGTGAGCAGGTATGGTAGGATGCCATGACAAAAGAATATTAGTCCATCTTGAAGAATGATGTATGGGATATTGTTCTAAGACCAGAAGGGAAGTCTGTAGTGACTTCCAAGTGGATCTATAAGATCAAGCATGCAGCTGATGGAAGTATCGAGAAATACAAAGAGAGATTTGTAGCCAGAGGATTCTCACAAGTAGACGAAGTTGACTATGATGAGACTTTTGCTCCAGTAGCTCGATACACTTCCATCCGTACTATCATTTCACTAGCTACATCCATGGGTTGGAAACTATATTAGATGGATGTAAAGACAACCTTTCTCTATGGTGAGATTGCGGAAGAAGTTTATATCGAGCAGCTATAAGGATTCATGATACACAACGAGAAATCTCATGTGTGCAGGTTGAAGAAAGCCCTGTATGGACTAAAGCAAGCACCTCGTGCTTGGTATGAGAAAATGGATGGATTCTTGATGAATTTGGGCTTCAACAAGAGTACTCCTGATCCAAACCTATATTATCATACTGTTGGTAACGAGTGCTTAATCTTGGCCCTATATGTGGATGATTTATTCCTCACCGATTCAAAAAGACTTATTGTTGAGTGCAAGCAAGCATTGACTTCTAAATTCGAGACGAAGGATCTGGGTATGATGCACTGCTTCTTGGGACTAGAAGTATGGTAGAGGACAGATGAGATTTTCCTGAGTCAAGGAAAATATACAGTGGAGATATTGAAGAAGTTCGGTATGATTGAATGCAGATCCATGCCTACACCGATGGTGATGGATTTGAAGAAAATGAATGATGCTGATTCATGCGAGATTGATCCACACTTGTACCGACAGCTGATTGGATCACTGATGTATCTTGTTAACACTAGACCTGATATATTCTATGCAGTGAATGTACTTAGTCAGTTCATGAGTCAGCCGAGACAAACTCACTGGATAGCAGCGAAACATGTATTGAGATACCTACGAGGCACAATTGGATATGGCCTGAGATATGCCTCCAGTGTAGACTTGAGTTTGCAGGGATATGCTGTTGCAGATTGCGCAGGGAGCGCAGTGGACCGGAAGAGCACATCCAATTGTTGTTTTACCTTGGGGTCTACCATGGTTTCCTGGTGCAGCAGGAAACAAAGATCTATGGCCTTGAGTACCGCAGAAGCAGAGTATATAGCGTTGAGTGTGGCAGTCCGCGAAGTAGTGTTGCTTCGCAAGCTTCTGACAGATTTATTTGATCATGAGATGGATCCTACCATTATTGATTGTGATAACCAGAGCTGTGTGAAGCTCTCTGAGAACCTTGTGTTTCACAATAGATCGAAACAGATTGAGATAAAATATCACTATATCAGAGACATGGTGCAGAGGAAAGCAATACACGTGCAGTACCTTGCTACACATGAGCAGATTGCAGATATCTTCACCAAACCGCTTGCCAAGATGAAGTTCGAGTACTTCCGTGAGAGACTTGGCCTGGTGGAGAATGCCTCCCTAGATGAGAGGGAGTGTTGATGATTACAGCTGCGTGACACATCCTCCAGGACATAGACTGAGTGAGTCGGCTTGTGAGAGAGCCCATGAGTTAGGTGTGCCCATGAGATGGGTATGTTGTTCCTCTCTGAGACGGAGATGGAACGCTGTGTGCCCCTGTGTACGGAAGATGCCCATGAGATGGGTGTGTCGTTTCTCTCTGAGACAGAGATGGAACATTGTGTGCCCCTGTGTAGGGAAGATGCCCAAGAGATGGGTGTTTCGTTTGAGATGAAACGATGTGTACCCTTGTGAGGGGTGAAGGAGCCCATGTGATGGGTTTACTGTTCTCCTCTGTGTAGAGAGTTGAGACGATGTGGTACTCCAAATGATTCTCCTGTGAGACTCAACGAGATAGAGATCTGTTGAGTAGGATGTCCTTGTGGCTGAGCACAGGTGGACGTGATCCTAGTGGCTGAGCACTAGTGAGTGTGTATCCAGGTGATTCCCCAATGAGACTTAGTGAGACAGAGATTTGTTGAGTTGGATGTCCCTGTGGATGAGCACAGGTGGACGTGCCCCTAGTGGCTGAGCACCAGTGGGTGTGTGAGATCCCTTGCTATATTGTCTAAGAGTTAGATTTACTTGTAACCCTAATTTTGATGTAAAGGGTACAGGTCGGCCCCACCATAAAATGAAAGATAATTAATGTAAAAGATAATTAATATGGTAATTATTAATTATATTCTGAGTTATTGAGGTCGGCCCTGTTGTGATAATAGACACCACTTTTGATGTGTCTAGTCTAATATAAATAAAGATGATTTCCCCATTGAGGAAACACAACACACATGTGATTTTGGAAATTTCAGCAAGTACATATTCTAGGGCTGAAGTGCGCACCTCTCTTGGGCGCTAGTCTTCTTGGTTTTTGCGAGTACCCTTTTGTGTGCTAGGTCTATTGTGTGGGAGGTCTTTCTCTTGAGAATATAGCATAGGGTGGCTCGGTTTTCTTCCCTTGTTGAGAAGGGTTTCCCAGGATATTTCTTGTGTTTGTGTGCATGGTATTTCTTCTTGTGATCTTGGTTATTGCAACAATTTTAATGGTGTAGCTGCATTTGTCTATGGTTCAAGTAAATCTAAAAATGAATTAAACCTCATGTTTGAGCCTAGCATAGTAAAAATTCAACAAATAATTTATGCAATTTGCCAAGTTTAGGTATGGTAGGACCATCACAAGATCCTATTAGGTGTGCCAGTACCCAAGTAGAGGAGTAGTTCCCAAGAAACTCATCAAGTGTAAGTATAAGTGAATGAGATGGTATGGGGTTTACTTCATGGTCATGGTGTCATTCATATGCAAGACCACATGTGGCTTCATCTCCATTAACGTCTTTGTAGAGGGAGCACTTGGTGCTTGAGTTACCCTTTCCTCGACAGTGTGTGTAGTCCAAACCCCTTCTTGCCTTTTGATATTCATTTATTGCTTTGAAAGTCCCCTTTTCAGGTTCATGCATTTATTTATTTTATTGGGATTAAGTCCTTTTAATTTGATATGCATTTAGTGCATTAGGACTAGGGGCGATCACCTCATAGCGAGGGAGTAGAGCTCAAGCTGACTTTGGCTTTTGATTTGTTATTTGTCATCCTATTTTTCTTTTGCATTTTTAATTTATAATATGCTCTTAATATTCTTTTTTTTACTAGCTGCATCAAGCTTGGGAATTATAGCCCCTTCTTTTCATAGGAGGATGAAGTCCTGGACCTTTTTGGTGTCCATGTAATAGAAATTTCCAAAAGTTAGGACAACAGAAGGGAAACAGGTGGATTGTGTTAAGTATGTAAGGGAGTGGTATGCTACTCCTATCAAGGCCTCCCAGTAGTACCCCTGTTCCCCAAAAGTGACAACACTGGACTACGACACATATGATAGCCAACAAGGTGAAACAAGGCAAAGAAGCATATCTTTCAAGCATCATGATACATTATCTGACTTCAACCCATGATCCTAACCTAAATGCCTAATGCATTAAATGTAACACTTTATATGAAACAATGACTAATGTACCTCATGTGTGTTGGACCACCATCATTGGACAAACCATGCTGATCAAGTGAATGAGATGAGCAATGATGAGGGGGGAGGCATCTGAAGCGCTGCTCTCTGTGGAGAATGTCGATCATCATCATCTGGATCAATGTCTACAAATGTGGATCGTGAAGCCTGACCTCCTCTAGTTACCCCTGGGTGAGAGGGGGTAACAAGTCACATATAAGAATGGAAAAACACAAGTGATTAAGTATGCAAGCACCAAGTTGATTTGAGAATCTGCTTTGGAGACTCTACGTAGGATGTTTTTGATCTGTATATATGTTGGACACTCTATATTGTATCAGATATACAGGAGTACAAAATTGGTCAAGAGTGATCATCTTTGACCATGTCTTTGAGATGTACAATATAAAATACAAAAGGTAGGTGAGTGATCATCTTTGACCAAGTCACCTAAAAGGACAAAACTCAAAGGATATGGAGAAGAGAAATAAAGTATAAATATAATACATGTTTGGGTAAACATCTCCTAGAATAAGTCTCATCAATAAGGTGAAGCTTATTTTCATGTCAATTATCTATTTGAGAACAATTTGTCAATTATGCATTTACTAAAGGCATGCGAGATTGACACAACGTTTACTGTTTTTGGTTTCTCAAACTACTTTTTGTAGTTAAACTATAGACTTATTATCAGATACAGACAAGTAGGGCATGAGTAATCACATTACTCAGGCCTGCATGAAATCAATAGATATTTGTCACTTTCACTGATTGATATTCGGTTGTACCTAACAAGAAAGCAATCCACTTAGGTGTTGATGTTTACGGCTATGCACATTAAAGCCTATTTGGACCAAAGTTTGCAAGATGATAAAATTTTCATGGAATTGCTGTCAAATTGTTGATTGCACTATCCTAAGTTTCTATTACCAAAACTGGCAAAACAGATTAGAAACAGTTTAAATTTGTAGTGTCAAAACAAACACTTCTTGGTGCTTCTTTTTCTGATATATTAATTTTGACAACACCTACACATTACAAGGAGATATGAAGGGAAATTTATTTTGCAGTTAAGACAATTACCTTTATTTATCTCATTCTTTAGTTTACAATGTAAAAAACAATGCAGGCTGGACTTCCCCCTGGTGTTCTGAATATAATTTCAGGATATGGTCCAACCGCAGGTGCAGCTATGGCAAATCACATGGATATTGATAAGGTTGGTTAATTACCTTCAAACTATTTTAGTTTACGATTGTTAAATTCTATCTGAAAAGTCAAGAATCTTCCAATGTGTAAGAAATTGCATGGATACTTAAGGTGTTTTTATTATACAGTGTCTTGCATGAATATAKACTTGATTTTATGTTTTTTGCTATTCATCTGGGATTGCAAGCTATGGTTTCACTGTCTTGCATGAATATGTACTTGATTTATTATTTTCTTCTTTTCATCTGAGATAAGTATGGCATGAACTTCCAACAGGTAGAGAAGRAAAAGAATAGCAGAGAAAAGCTTCATCTGTCGTTTTCCTTGCATTTCCAAACAGTATGTCCTATTTTATTAATTGGTCTATGTAATATCTCCAAGTGCATTAGGCTGGGATATTATGATCTTCTGTGTAATTATGTTGTTTTTGGTTGTGTGCTTTTGTCAAACAGTTTGCATTACATATGTTTCCATGTTATAATGTGGTTGACAACTTTTTACAAACAGTTTGCATACATTCTACTAAAAGAATTTCGTCAAACACATTGTATGTAATCCAATTACACATGAAATAGAAGAGACAACATGGGCATTTTTATTATGAATGAAACCCCAATCACAACAATACAAATCTCTAATGGATGCTATGGAAGCTGCAATACATCAATGAAAACACACAATATGCAAACCAAAACCTGGAATAATGCCACAGCCTCCTCAATAGAAGATGCATCCTCCTCCACACTGCAAAAAACCCTCTCCAAGATGATGTCGTCCAACTCGAATGCCAAGGATAGGGCTCACGACCTTCCTCCAAACCCTCACGGCTCTGCAGGAAGGTGAATCGACCCCTCAAGGTGCCTCCACGGCTTCTCCTAGCCTCACGGTCCTGCAAAAGAAAGGGATCAAGCCCTCCAAGAAACCCCAACGAGCCTCTTAAGTGCCAACGTACCCCCACAAACCCTCACGACCTGCTGCCAAAACCCTCACGGCTTGCTAAGATGAATCRCGGCCTCCTCAAACCCCCCACGATMTTGCAAAAGATGAAACYGTCCCTCTCTAGGAACCCCACAGACCTCCTAAGCAAGTCACTACACCTCTAAACTGAAGTCAAACCACAAGATGAAGCTTCAATGAAAATCCTGGATGAATCCTCCTCTTTGTCTAGCTAGGGTGGATATTGCACCACCAAAACCAAACCACAATGGAAGGTTTTTTCCAAAACCCCAACGAAAACCTTGGCTCACAAGAGCACTCCAACAAGAAATCAATCCAAAACATAATAAGGAAAGTGAAGCGCTACCCCTTCTTTTATAATCCTTTGATGACCCTTCTAGATTCTCTTTGACTTAATCCAACATGACCCTTATTCCCCTTTTACTTTTCACTTAAAGATTAAAAGTCACTTTTATTAATGTTTAAGTAACTATTAATCTAAAAGTTACTTTATTACCCTTTTATTAAATTTCACTTTAGAAATATAACATCTCCTAGCTAAGTGACATTAAATAACCTCCTGACTCCCCTTTTCTTCACTGACTATAGCTTACGGGAGTCATATAGGCTACTAAGTCATCCTCCCATCACGATCAAGTGGAAGGGGACATTACAGTCCTTCCTTCTCGAGATTGCTTTTCCTCAAGCAACTCCAGACCAAGATGCTATAAGATTCTCTCCCTCCCAACTGGCATCTTGTGCAGGAAAATCTCTCCATCTGACCAGGTACTCCCGAATCACTCTGCTCCTCAGCCTCCTCTCTTTGACATCAATAATATTTTCTGTAGTCAAAACCAATTGCCCTTCCTCATCCAGTGGAGGAAGATCTGTTGAAGTGGTGACCTTCTATCCCAACACCCTCTTGAGGCAAGATACGTCGAAGACATTGTGGATCCTGCTACCCTCTGGAAAATCCAACTCAGACGCCACCTCTCCAACTCTCCTAGTCACCCTGTATGGTCCATAGAAGTGAGGCTTTAGTTTCTCTACTCCACTCTTCTTCAGTGAGGACTGTCTGTATGGATGCAACTTAAGAAAGACCAAATCCCCAACCTCAAAGCTGCGCTCCACCTTGTGCCCGTCTACATACATCTTTTGCTGATTTTGGGCGACCTATAAGTTCTCATTCAAGACTCTCAAGATGTCCTGGCTCTCCTGCAACCAATCTTTGGCCTTGGGGGCGTTACTCTCCCCGAATTCCAAATCCACAAATAATGGAGCATGGTAACCATATAATACCCTAAATGGACTCATCCCGATGGACATGTGATAAGTGGTATTATAACAGTGCTCCCCCAGATGCAACCACTTTATCCAAGCCCTCTGCTGCCGTGACACATAGTTTTGTAGATATCCCTCAATCCACTTGTTCACTATCTCTGTTTGCCCATCTGTCTGAGGGTGATAGCTGGTACTAGGTGTCAACTCTGTCCTTGATAACCTGAACAACTCCTGCCAGAATGCTCTGAAAAATATGCTATCCCGATCACTGAATGTGTATCTCGGAAGACCATGTAGTCTGAACACCTCCTTGAAGAATGTGTCCACCACCTGAAATGCACTATACTCTAAAGGAATGGCAAGGAAGTGCACAAACTTGGTCAACCTGTCCAACACCACATAGATATAGTCACTGCCCTGTACCTTTGACAACCCTATGATGAAGTCCAGGTAGATTCTCTCCCACTTATTCTCTAGAATATGTAATGGCTGAAGCAAACCTGCGGGATGCGCAATCTTCGACTTGTTCTACTAACAAGTCATGCACTCCCTCACATATTGCAGTACATCCTCCTTGAGACCGATCCAAGAGAATCTCTCCCTCACCTGCATGTAAGTCTTTAGATATCCTGGGTGCCCTGCCAATGGTGCGTCATGTACCGCCCTTAGGATCTTATCCTCGAGTGTAGACTCAGGGACAAGGTAGATCCTATGCTTGTAGTAGATGATGTCATCAACTACTCTGTACTTGTCATCTTGAACGATGCCCTCTACAAGCTCACAAGCGAAAGTATTCTTGGAGTACTCCACCAATAGAATGGACTTCTAGTTTGCTGGGATCTCTATTATGGAAAAGGTTACAGGTCTCCTAGAAAGGGCATCGAAAACTATATTCTTCTTTCCCTTCACATACTCAATGTCAAAGTCATACGCTTGCACCTTGGTTACGCATTTCTGTTGCCTCTCGCTCAAGTTTCTCTGTGACAAGAAATACCTCAGGTTGTTGTGGTTGGTCCTCACCACAAAGCGTCCTCCAACCAGGTACTGTCTAAATTTGGCCAGTGCATGCATGATGGCCAAGATATCCTTATCGTAAATGGGGTAGACCCTCTTTGGCTCCCTCAACTTCCTGCTCTCAAAAGCTATGGGATGCCGATTCTGCATCAACACCGCTCTTATCCCCTCTTCGGATGCATCACACTTCAAAACAAATGGCTGCGAGAAGTTTGGAAGCACTAACACTGAGAAAGTACTCATCACCTTCTCCATCCTGTCAATCGCTCCCTGCGCCTCCTCTGACCATCTAAATGCTCCCTTCTTGGTGAGATCCGTCAATGGTGCACCAACTTGTGAAAATCCTTTCACAAAGCGCGTGTAGTAGTTGCACAACCCGAAGAACCCCCGCAGTTTTATGATTGATCTGGGTGTGGGCCAATCTAAGATTTCCTAGATCTTGTCTTGACGCATCCGTATTCCCTTAGCGCCAATCACATGTCCTAGATAGAGAATCTCTGTCATCTGAAACTCGCACTTTGCCTCCTTGGAAAACAATGATTGCTCCTCCATGATGTTGGGAATCTCATCATCATGCCTAAGATGCTCTTCCCAAGTCCTGCTGTAGATCAGTAGGTCATCAAAGAATACTAGTAATAACTTCCTCAACTATTTGTTGAAGATATGGTTCATACAAGATTGGAAGGTGGTTGGTGCGCCAATCAACCCAAAGGGCATGACTAGAAACTCATAGTGCCCATAGTGACATCTGAATGTTGTTTTTTGGATGTCCTCCTCGTTGACTCGTATCTGATGGTACCCCGATCAAAGATCAATCTTTGATAAGTACACTGCCCCATGCAACTCATCTATCAAGTCATCAATTCTAGGTATTGGGTAACGGTTCTTGATTGTCTTCTTGTTCAACACCCTGTTGTTAATGCACATCCTCATCGTGCTGTCCTTCTTCTTCACTAGTACTACTGAAGAAGCAAAGGAACTAGAGCTAGGCTTGATGTGCCCCATCTCCAACAACTCCTGTATGGCCTTCTCTATTTCATCCTTAAACTTCTTCGGATGCCTGTATGGTGTGGTGATCACGGGCTTTGCCCCCTCCTCTAACTCAATGATATGCTTAAATCCCCTGTCAGGTGGCTCCCTGTTGGAAATGGTACGAACACTCTGTCATGTTTTACAAGAAGCGCCTGGATGTCGACATGATAGTGCTAGCGGTCCTGTGATGGATTCTATGTGGTGATCAAACACTCCACTGTAGGCCATGTCTCCATGTCTAAAGATGGCCTCCATGCGTTGTTTGATACGATCCTAGGAGCTCCTTTCGACATACCTTTCAGAACAATTCACTAACCCCTTGTATCCCTAAACTCCATCTTCATGTCCTGATAGTTTATGGTGAAATCTTCAAGTGACTGCAACGACTGGACTCCCAATACCACATGGGTGTCTGCCAAATCCAGTATATAGAAATCATCGGTGAACGTATAGTTTCCCAATGTCACATCGAATCCTCTGATCCTCTGAGTACAAGACATGTTGTACCCATCTGCTATTGCCACATTGAACCCCTCAAAATTCTCTATAGGGATGCGTCTCGTAGTAACAAGCGTCGCATCAATGAAATTGTGGGTGGCCCCACAATCGATCAGTGTTGTAACTCTCTGCTCCTGCAAAATGCCTCTAAACCTGAAGGTATAATACCTGGGGACTCTTGAAAGTGTGGCAATGGTCATTCCCTTGACACCCTCCTGCAACTTCGTCTCCTCTGTAATCTCAAGGTGTGGTGGCTCCACCACATCATTGCTCTGTGTGTGATCCGTCTCATCCTCACCATCATGCTCCTCATCGGAAAGCACCTCTATGTAATGTAGCTTCCCTTTGCCCATATAGTGGTGACCTGGCTCCCATGGTTCCTTGCAGCTAAAGAAAAGCTTCTTCCTCCTCACATCCCTCCGAGTCTCCTCATCCATCCTGTCCTTCCCTCTCCATGGCCTCTGGAAAGGCTTCGTCTCTTTACCCTTCTGTGGAATATGTTAGAAAAATGGGTGTGCTTGTTTCACCATAGACAATATAACAATATTGTCACCCAACCATAGGCACAAAGGCCACCCTCGAGCACCTTAACCTTGACGGACAAAATAATTCTGGTAGCAGACCAATAGCCTACCAAGGCTAGCGCACCAAGCAAGGATAACCAAAGACCAAGCAAAAAGTACAAACCAATAACCCAAAACAAAGCCACTACTGCAGCAGTTGCAGTTCTCCTTCACTCATGCGCACTTTTTGTCCTTATGCAGTCGTGAGTGAGTGAGTCACAAATGAGCTCTAGCGCCCTCTATTTATACTGCTCCATCTTAATTGACTGGGCCGACTTCTCTTCCTGAGGGCTAATAACTCAATATTAATTATTCTATTAAGTCGACTTGTCTTCTAGGGTTATTATCCAAGGCTTTAGGGTTTCTCTTGCTTCCTAGAATATTCTAGTCTCGTCAAAGGTTACAAGTGGAGGTTAATACCTCCCACAGCTACCATAATATCAACACTCCCTCCTAGCTAGGGAGGTATTAGAGGCAATGGTCTTGAGCACAAATAGACCATTCAACCGGTAGCATCATCATAGCCACATAGGCTATCTCATGATCAAATCACGAGCATCATTATCACTATCCAACTAGATAGTCTCCATGGCAATTAGAACAATGCCATCCAATAGAACACAACTGTGTTTATTCATAGTAGTATACAACTACTATCCAGTGGTACACAAGCACTCT
>JASDQU010363412.1:1672-11677 GCA_032191745.1 Picea mariana
GACTCTGACCTGACAGAGACCTAATAGATCTTGCTGATATAGATGTATCCTAGTTGCTTTCAAACACTGAGATATATCAGCTCTGATATGGGCTGTTGAGACTGCCTCTAATTGACTGATATGTGCCTCTAATTATGCTGTCTCTATATGCTGATATGCAGCATTGATATGCACCTCTATTATGCTGATCTACAACACAGATCTGCGCCTCTATTATGCTGATCTACAGCACAGATCTGCGCCTCTGATATGTTGATATGCAGCACAGATCTGCGCCTCTATTATGCTGATCTACAGCACAGATCTGCGCCTTTGATATGCTGATATGCAACACTGATATGGGTCTCTATTATGCTGATCTACAGCATAGATCTGCGCCTCTGATATGCTGATATGCATCACTGATATGCGCCTTTATTATGCTGATCTACAACACATATATGCGCCTCTGATATGCTGATATGCAGCACTGATATGCTGCCTCTGTATGCTGATATGAAGCACTGATATGCTGCCTCTGTCTCACTGATATGCGCTTCTATATGCCTCACCCTTGACCTGCATAGAACTGTATAGAAGAGAGGGGTCGACCTCTGCTTATAAAGGAGTGAAGAGGAGAAGAGGAGAAGAGGAGAGGGCTCGAAATAGAGGTGTGAAAACATGCTTGACTTAACTCAGCATTACACTTTAGTTCGAAAATAGAACTAGCCTTGAGACTTTAGTTACAACTCAACATTACACTTTAATTTGAAAATAGAACTAGACTTGAGACTTCAGTTACGATTCAACATTACACTTTAGTTCGAAAATAGAACTAGACTCGAGACTTCAGTTACAACTCGACTCTTTACAAGGCAATTCGAATTTTTCTTCATGGTGGATAATGTTACATGTGCCAATGCACTAGATCAATACATTTATATCATTTGCAATATTAAGAATATCGTTTGTTTCTAGCTCATAGGAATTTTATATTCAACCTAACTTTTGCTAGATGCCTTGACTTTTGCTCATGGCTCACAAGGCTTGACTAGGCTCACAGAGGTTGTACGTTCCCCTTGACTTTTGCACTAGTCTGTCTATGCTCACAGAGGTTGTACGTTCCCTTGACTTTTGCATTAGACTTACATAGTATCTTGTTCGTCTTGACTTTTGGTTTGACTCACAGAGGTTGTATGTTCCCCCTGGGATTTGTCAATACCTCACAAGACTGGTTGATTCTCCAAATCTCCTTGGCTAGCCTTAGGGTGGCCCATATGGCCTCTCATTGGAGAATGACTGTCGATGCTGCCAAATTTAACACGTTTTGGTTTAGGGATTTGCAGAGAGGGGCCGTACAATTGTCGGGGAGGAGTTTGGCTGAGCATTTTGCTTGGTATTTGGCTGGGCCGATTTGTACTATAAGAGAACTCTATATTTCCTTGCTGAATAATAATAAAATCTGAGATCTGCTGAACCGGTTTTCCCATCTTGGGTTTTTCCGGGGACAATTGTCCAAAAATAATTGTGTACTGTTGATGTGATTGCTGTCTACTTTACTTTCAGTTCTTGGACATTTATTTTCTGCTGTGTATTTATTTTATTGTGAAGAAAACCCTGAATAATCAGTTAAATCTGAAATAATTGGTTTAAAGTGTACTGGGTTTTGAGAAAATTCACAGGGAGGACGATGACTATCTATCGGATTAGTCTATCTCACTCTAGATTTTCATATTTCTAGTTTTTTATTTATGATTTCATGTTTCATACTTGTGGAGCTTTCCAGATAAGCTTAGTTTTTGTTATTTTGAAGAACTTTAGTCTTGAGTCTTGACTCTTTATCATTTGATACAATGAGATGATGTTATGGGCCTGAGTTGACTCATTTGATATGTTGATATGATGTTATGATGTTATGGGCCTTAGTTGACTCATTTGATATGATGTTATGAATGATGAATCATTTGAAATTGAAAATTTAAATCCATGATGTTATGAATCATTTCAATTTGAGATTTCATTTCTTTGTTTTTAAATTTTCATTATAAATTTAAAATTTAAAATATATATTTTATTGTTTTATATAAAAAAATTAGGGTTAGGGTTCCAAATCCTCGATTCCTAATTTTGGGATGAGTGTTGCACACGCACCGGGTTCTTTAGTTGATTTCGATCGTGCCCACGGTTCTTGTAACTTTGGCCAAACCTCTAACATTGAAGGATAACACACTCACGGTTTTCCCTTCCTTGGGGTTTAGCTTGCTCCAAAGGTCCATACAATAGTTTGTTGTTTCCCAATTTGAATGTCTTGCAGTGCTTTTATCTTGAGCATGACATAGGTAAGATTTTCTCCCCAAAACAATGTTGTTTCCCTCCTTTCCCTACATCAAAACATATACCCCTCTTTACCTTTGCCTCTTCTAGTATAATAACCACTTTTTAGGTTCTGAGTGCCTAACAAATCATTCTCCGAAGTGGAGGGAGTAGGGATTTGAGAATGAGACTAGAGATCCTTCCTAGAGAATTTTCTAGTGAGACTAGGAGGGATTGGGGCATTTTCTTTGAAACTCTTTTCTAAGTTTCTGCGAGCTTGTCCCCTTTTATATATTTTTAAACCCCCTCCCTTAAGAATTGGTCTCTAAGGATTTTGTAGCCTACCCCCAAGGGTAGGCCATTGGTCCTCTGGGAGTTTTAAAGGACCAAAGGGTTCTATAATAAATTGAGAAGGTGGTGTGATATTATACTTACCCAAATTAATAGGACCTTGCAATAAGCCCGTGTCCACCATCATCACATCTAACTTCAACTCATCCTTCGAAGGCAGTGACTCCATCAATAAATCTTGCAAGCAGGCTTTCAACATTTCTTTCTCCCTACACTCGGACCCATGAGGTTGTAGAAGCAAATCTTTTCTAGAGCCTTGTCTTTTTGACCTTACAAGGGGATTAACAGTTAAACCTTGTTTTGCAACCTTGGGAGAAACCCTTTCCTCTATAGACTTTAGAGCCAAAATATTTTTTGGCTCCATAGAATTCCAAGATAGAGTTTTTTCCTCCATTCACCTTTGGTAAATTTTAGAGAATAGTCATCAGTGACATGTTCATAGATATGACACTGGGCACACTAGAAAGGAACCCTCACTTAGTCTAGAGTCTGTGAGTATTTCCATCTACCTATCTCAATGTCTATGGCCTATGGGAGTCCTTCCCCCAAGTCCAAATCTACTAAGATATGAGCCATTTTTCTTGAGGAATACCTAATGAAATTGTCATCCGATTCTTTAAAAGTTCCTAGACTATTTCCTATTTCCTTTTCTTACAACAAAATTTAGCAGCTCCAAATGATGTAAAGTCCCAAGCATCAAGATGCTACTTTTGTGAACTATGGAAGGCTACCCACTGTCACCACAATAACTATTCCTCACACTTTTGGTTGGCTCTTCTCCAACTCAAAGGGGGCTTCCTTAAAGATAGGATTGCTAAGGCTATGGAATGGAGGCACAAGGTGATTCTTGAAGAGTAAGCCTTAACGAAATGTAGGTTGTAGCATACGAAAAATGGAAATGGGAAAATAATATGGGAATGAAAGAAAAGGAAGAAGAGGGAACAAGGAAATGGGATGATATAGGACTAGTGCGTATCAATCTATGGGTTAATGGAGTCATGAAATATTACATGAATGAAGGGACTAGTGTGTCACAATCAACTACTTTGGATGGCTATATGGGAAAAAGAGCTAGTTTGCCCCATTCAACCTTTGGAATGAAAGAACTTGTTGATACATTCATCATTTGTGTGTTAACTTAAGGTAAAAGGAGCTAATTTGATGCAATTCAACCTTGAGTGTTTGCTGAAAATTAATGTGTGAAAACTTAAACCTTGGAGAGCTAGTGGTGCTACTCATAAAAGAAATTTGAAGGTGCTGTCATATTAGGCTGAATCATAATTCTATTTCAGCAACTAGTTTTATTATATGAAGGAAACAAAATAGAATTATAACAAGGAAAGCAAGAGGGAGAATCTCCTTGCATTGCTTTACTCCTAAATGAAAAAGGATTTCATTAATAGGCCTTCAAATTAAAATGATAGCAAGAGGTTTTCTACACATAATTAACAATAAAATTGAAGAGCATGTACATAACTATACAACAAAGTAGATCAATACCTCACTTATTTATTAGTCTAAAGGATTTTGATATACAAGGGAGTTCCACATCAATCATCTCCAAGCTCTACAATCTTCTATCACTTCTCTCTTTCACAATCCTCTAATTGCCAATTCCCCTACATTGTTTTGAAATGGAGAAAAACTCCTCTTTTTATAGAGCGAGTTAAATCTCTCATACAATAAAATGCATTGTCTTTCTAAATAACTCCATGACAAGTCAAACAAATATTATAATGATGGAGTAGTTAGATCTCTCCTAAATCCATGGTTGACCATGTTACAACATGCGAAAACTAGCCCCTCACAGGTAATTCATCCTCATCCAAAAATAGTAGCGTAGTATGCACCAAATAGCTCATGAAGGTGGTGCACCACCAAAAATAGGAAACAAACCAAGTCAAATGCCAAGTGTGCACATGAAATGTGCCCTCCAAGAATGCATGCATACAAGAACCAAGGTAACCAACTCCATGATGAATGTGCAAGATGCCAAGTGGATGGAGTGCTCCACAAGAAAAGATGTGGTCAAAACCCCAAAATAGCAAGTGGATCATCTCCACAAAACAAATTCAAGGAGACAAGGGCGAATTGGGGTTTTGACCATGTCAAAACTCGATGAATATATATATATATATATATATATTTATCTCGAAGAATAACAAGAAATGTCTCCACAAGTGCGCTCTCCAAGAATATCCAAAAATAGCAAGAACAAATCTTCCACATGTGCGCCCTCCAAGAATAGTCTCTAAAAATAGAAAGGAGACCAAGTACAAGAGCATGCTAAGTCACACGTGTGACCCTCCTCATGTGCCACGTGCCTCCTAATAACAACTTCCATAACCACCCGAAATAAAATAATATATATGCCAAGTCAAAGAGGTGAGGGTGCTCTCAAATGAAGGTCAAAAGATGCCTGCCAAGTGTAGCTGAAATATCCATGCAATAAAGATGAGAGAGCACCTAGGAGAGGTGCGCCCTAGAAAACTTTGCCATGTAACTACCTCAACCACCCAACAAATAATAAATATTCTCCATGTGAAGTCCACCCTAGGAGAATGTACCAAAGTGGTTGGAACCCATCAATAAAATATTCCTCCATATGCCATGTGTGGAATATAATTATTAAGTGCGCCCTCCTCTAAGAAACCAATAAAATATTACATGCCTTGAAAATTGTGCCCAAGAAGGGAGGTGCACCACTAGAAAGCTCTAACTCAATCTAAATATTCATTTCACGTGTGAGAAGGAAGCATATAAATTAGGGTGCCAAAGCTATTAACATTTATTTGGATAAATTAGATTAATTTAACCATTGAACAGATAAATCAACTTCAACATGTGTGCACAAAGGTTAATGCTCGAATATAACCATAGTCCTCCTCCCAATTAGTCACCAACAAATTAAATCACCATGAACATGTGTGCCAATTAGGGGTGCACTTTAATAAAGGGTTGTATGATGTAAATAAAAGATGTTCTCCCGAGCAAAACCCCTCCACGATAACAACAAAATGTAAAGTCCAACCTAAAGTGCACCACCACCAAGGGATTATTTCATCAAATCACCATCTAAGCTTAGGAAAAGGTTAGATCACCATCAAATCATAATGTAATACCCCCCCTTTCTAACTTAAACTTAGGAAATAATATATCAATGAGAGTACTTACATCATGAAACACATCCCCCCTAGGTGATGTCTAGCAAATGTGATATTATAAAAGTTAAATCACCTAGGGAAATCTCACAAAGGCAACATGAATCATCCCACCATAGCAACACCATAAGAGAAAGGGAGATAACAAAAGGCTAATCCATCCAACCATCAAGTGTGTCCCCCATCACACATCCAACGCACGAGGACCATGTAGAAAATTCCCTCCTAGTGACACCAAATAATACAACATCATCATGCCAAATTCACTAGGAAACTTCAACAATCATGAAACATATATTTTCTTACCATCATCATCTAACCCCTTGGGGGGCTAGAACCATCATCCACATCCAAGATAAGCATATATGCCAAACCACCATAATGACATAATATGCTCCAAATCCATAAAAAATGCAACCAAGGGGTGATCAACAAGGCAAGCGCATGTAAAACGRCCACCAGGAAGCAAGCACAATCACCATCCAACCAAGGAGAATTGAAGCTCCTCCAACCAAAGACTTGTGAAAATCCCCAAGCCCTAGGTGACTAAAGTCCTTATGATCTCAATTGAACAAGTAGATTGCTGAATTTAATTATTGTYGAAATTAATTTCAGACCATAGCATTAATCACACAATAGGTGRAAATCAAATAGCGRAAGTATAAAAATTAATTTCAYACAACACAGGTAATTACTCCTTCAATAACTGCTTTTCATTCCTTTGAAGAACTTACAAGGAAACCTCCACAAGCTGCCCAAAAATAGCATTGCAAAGATACCAAAAAAATCACCTTGAACTTGAGCAGAACACCCTAATAAGAGAGTACAACCCGTTGAAAAAACATAAACAACAATTTTCTACTATACGGACTGTACAACTGCTATATGRCATTGTTGTACAGATTTCATATGATTGCATGAATTCATATTGTTTTGTCCGTACAACTGTACRAAACTGTGCGTTGCCTGGAAACGCCTCTTTCCTGGCTGCATGCACTCTCTCTCTCTCTCAATCGCTCAACTTCTCAACTGCTCATGTGTTCTCTTGTGTGTCTTAACTCTCCATCTTGACCCATGTTTATAGTTTTAGCTAAGACCAAAACCCTAATCTATTTTTGAAATTACTCCTAGTCTAAGTCATGCATGTATGAAATACACTTTTTAGACTCAATCTGCTAAAAATTAAGACTTTCACTTTTTAAGTAAAGTGAATTACAAAATAGAATTACTTTTTCAAATTTACTTTTTCGAAAATATATCGAATTAATTCCTGTCCGAGCTGTATTTCTCAACACTCCCTTTGCACCAATCCAAGTTTGTCTTTGAATTCCTCAAACTTCCATTTTGCCAAGGGCTTGGTCAGAATATCAATTACTTGCTGGTCCGTGGGAATATACTGGAGCTTCATTGCTCCCTTCTGAATCCTGTCTCATATGAAGAGATATCTAATCTTTATATGCTTGGACCTGTCATGAAACATTGGATTCTAAGAGAGTTTGATACAACTCAGATTATAATAGTAAATGACCGTGGGATCCAACTCCTGATCAAACAATCTTGCAAGTAACTTGCAAAGCTAGATGACCTCACAACTAGCCATATTGGCTGCCATGTATTTTGCCTCTACTGAGCTTAAGAGCCACGCAAGTCCATGTCCCGCTGAACCAGGATATCATCGTTGATCCCAAGCTAAAGCAACACCCTAAGGTGCTCTTCCTATCTGTTGCACTACTTGCCCAATTTGAGTTTGCATACCCCTGCAACTTCACTTCATCATTTCTAAGTTATCTCAGACCATACTCCATTGTGCCCCTCAAATACCTAAGCACATGTTCGCTGCTACCCAATGCTCCTGCTTTGGCTTCGTCATGAATTGACTCAAGGTGTCCATTGCAAAACATATATCAGGCCTAGACCCAAAAGTTTTTACCTCAAAACTACCATGGTTATATCATCATACTCAAAGGACCAATGTACCCATGCTGCCAAATGATCAGTCCAACGGGAGAGGTCAACAAAGTCAACCTTCTAAGGGGACTAATCGTGAAATCTCATATGACCGAAAGCTACCTTGATGTACTTGCTAGTGAAGGCATAAATGAAGTCTGCTGGTTGATTGAAGGTTGTTGGTTGGGGTTTAGAACATGGTATTTCAACAATAACAAGTGTGAATGCATGAGAACCAAAACTCTTGGAATCTACCTATTGAAATACCTCCATTATTTTGATTTCAATTGGGTCATGGTAAACTCTAATATCCAAACTCTGATCAATCTTAGGATCCTGAAGAACAACCTCGGGATGCGGAATCGTAGGCAAAGCGTAAGGGACATCATCCTCTGGTTGAACCAAAAGTGGCTCCTCCTGTTGCAATGGTATCATATCAAGCCGTTCCTGAACCACTGCTGTGATAGGCAAGGATGAAGCCTCTACTAGGATTTGCACGGATGAAATCCCATGTTGACTGATCTCTACTTGGCTAATCTGTGGTTCCTCCTCTAGAAACTTTTCATCCTCTTGAAAATTTTCATCTTCACTAATGGGAGGAACCGATGAACACTCTTGAGTATTCAAACCTTCACCTTCATCTTCTTGGAACTCTGCATGTGACTCAAATGGTGCAGCTATTTGTTCTAGATCATCTAAAATTGGGCTATCACCCTCCTGTTCATCTATAGGAACTTGATACGGTGCAAGTTGTGGTTTATCTTAAGTAACACAGACTTCTTGCACTTCTGTAGCAACCAATGGTTGAAGATCATCGAGTGGAGTTATCTTCACTGCTGTTCTGGGACATGGATTGGAGGGAGTTCACAAGATGCAAGATAATTTCTTTCCAACTTGATAGCGGCAGATTGTGCTTCCTCCAGATTTTGAGGTCTTCATTCTTGAGAAAAACACCAAAAATACCATCAAATGCCTCAAGATAATAAATAAAAGTAGCATCTTTGTTAGGCCTTACTCTGTAAGGAATCTGATTGTAAAATTTGGAAAAACGAGCGTTAAATTGGAAAATAGTTTCACTTTCATGCTTTTTAATAATTGAAAAAATTGTGCATAAGAAGAAAATATCTTGTGTATTTGCCCATCTCTCAGTGAATTTCTCCTGGAAGGAATTCCATCCATCAGTGGAAGCATCAGGAAGGGACTTGTACCATGATTGTGCTGTTGATATTATGGTAGCTGCGGGAGGTATATACCTCCACGTGTAAACCTGACGAGGATAGAATACTCCGGGAAGCAAGAAGAAACCCTAATGAGTTGGCTAATAACCCTAGAAGACTTGTCGGCTCAAGAAGATAATTTATATTAGGTTATTAGCCTCCAAGAGAAGAAGATGGCCAGAAATAATAATATATACTGAATAGACAGATACCCAGAATGAGAAGTCGGCCCAGGCAGTTAGCTAGAATTAGTATAAATACAGGAGGCCAGTTCTCATTCTGGCAGGCAATCTCAGAATTGCAGAGCAACACTTGTGCGCACTGCAGTTGCCTAGTTTCTGCGCAGGTTTGGAGGAGAGCTGTCGTTGCAGTTGCTGCAGCTAGCAGTTACACTTGGACTATCTCTTGGTTAGGGTTTGGACTATATGATCAACTCTTGTTGGTGCGTTATCCTTGGGGAAAGGTGCGCTACCCTTTGTTTGGCTATCTAGCTTAGGGTTTGCTTCCAGAGTGATTCTCTGTCAAGGTTAAGGTGCTCGGAGGGTGGGTTCGGCCTATGGTTGGGTGACAAGGGTATTGTCAATGGTAAAACGAGCACATCCACTTGTATTCTAACAGGTTATGGGCCCACACCTCCTTCATTCAGTCTAACCGCTGGAAGGAAACATAGCCGTGAGGATATTAAGCTCGTTGAAGAACTGCCGCTAGGGTTTCTAGCAGGAGCAGTCACCATAGCATTGTTGCTAGGGTTACTAGTTGGTGCAGTTGCAGTTGCAGAAACCCTAATCCTCTTGTTGAGGCACCTTAAGTGAAAGGATTGACCTAATCTCCGGATAGATCAGTGCGCCTTTGCCTAGCGCATCTCCTGGTACTCTCAGCAAGCTAAGACGTCAAGTTTGAGTTTTTGGTCAAAACTAGGGTTTGACCAAGTCAAAGCAGCTATGACTCTTCTATGAAGTCAGAGAACAAGTTAGATGGAGCCTCTAACTTCAGAGCGTGGAAGACAAGGATTGACCTCATCCTTGCCAAGAATAAAG
>JASDQU010363413.1:828-11671 GCA_032191745.1 Picea mariana
TTGCATGGGATACCTAGGACAATTGTCTCGGACAGAGACACAAATTTTACTTCAAATTTTTGGAGGGGATTATTTAAAGGATTTGGTACAAATTTGAAATTTGGTGCAACATACCATCCACAGTCAGATGGGAAGACAAAGAGAGTCAACCAAGTAATTGAAGACATGTTGAGAATGTATGTGATGGATAAGCCATCTAAGTGGATAGATTAACTGCACTTGGTTGAGTTTTCCTATAATAATGAGTATCACACTTCATTGAAAATGAGCCCATTTGAAGCTTTGTATGGTAGGAAATGCAATACTCCAGTGATTTGGGAAAACCCAACAGACAGAGTAGTACTTGGGCCAAAATTTCTCAAGGATATGGAAGACCATGTGGTTATAATTAAGAAAAATTTAAAGGTATCTCAAGAGAGACAAAAAATTTATGCAGATAAGAACATGATAGCTAGGGAATTTAAAGTGCGGGACCATGTGCTTTTAAAAGTGAATCCCAAGAAGATCTCTTTGAAGTTGGGTAGTTTTACAAAGATGGCAGCCAAATTCTATGGTCTATTTGAGATATTGGATAGAATAGGGTCAATTGCATACATGTATACATTGCCTACTTCCATAAATGTGCATAATGTATTTAATGTCTCTTTGCTAAAAAAATATGTACATGATCCTGACTATGTTATTGATTGTCATCTGATTCAGGTAGAGATAGAGGAAGGATTTTGGGTCCAGCCAATGCGAATATTGGACAGAAAAGTCAAAATGCTCCGGAATCAAGTTATAGAACTAGTAAAAGTCCAGTGTACCTGCTACGGTCCTGAAGATTCTACTTGGGAGAATGAAGATGCCATGTAGGAGGAGTACCCGTAACGTTTTGAATAAACTTTGAGATTTTGGATCTTTGTTTTGTATATGCATTGAGGACAGTGCCAAAATAAGGGGGAGGGGATGTAACACCCCGGTTTTTGATCCCCATATTGAATAATGTATTATGTTAATTGATGAGAAACTAGAGTGCCCTAACAATTAAAAAAGGATAGTGTTCCTAGGGAATGTAATTTTTTTATTGTTATCAATAATAAATACATCACTGGATGCTAGACAAACGAGGACAAGAGTTATAGGGGGCTATGATTCCAAAAGAGAGGGGACTTAAAGGGATAAGTATTTATTTTATATTTTATTTATCCATTTTGTTTAATGGAGAATAAAAATATCGCGAGCTTATTGGGAGGAAGGCCAAGTGGTTCCTTTATTCGAAGAATCACATAAACACATCTTCAGTCTAGGATGGGGGTTCTCTTTCTTATTCTTCTATTGGTTGCTTCTTCTTCACTCATTCAGGAAATTTCTCGTTGTTCACACCTTTCGTTGGGATTTCACTCCATTCATCATTTCACCCACTCATCTTTCCTCATTCATGTCTTAGCTTGGGAAAAGAAATTGAACTGTTGAACAATAGCCATGGTATTGTTCGGTGTAGAGACTGTTGGTGTATTCCGGCCATAAATCAAGACCTGCATGTCTGAGATGCTTTGTTCTGTGCTCAGGTTTTCTCATAGGAGTCCCAACATGGATATTCTGGACCAGCTGCACTGGAGCCCTGGAAGGAGATGGACAACCCGAGGGACTACGTGGCCAAGAAGGGGGTCCATTCTCTTGGGTTGTGTAGACTGGGTAAAAGAGATCTTGTGTACTTTGGATTGTTTTGGGTGATGAGAACCGTATGAGAGATTGAGTGTTGACTGGTTTGGGAAGCTGAGTGACACTATGGAAACATCCTTGTGGATTCATAGCCCTGGCTCGGGGGTGGCATTGTTGTTGAGACTTGGAACAATAATGTATATGGTCGGGTGGAACGTCCTTGGTCTGCAACCAGTTGGTGATTCATTTTATGAAAGATAAGTTCTCTCTTTTATGGTTTTATTTACCTATGTATCTTTATTTCCATTGTGTATTTAATTACTTATGAATTTCGGATATATAATATGCATGCTTGTTGGTTATTGTTGTGCATGTAGTATGGTTCATTTATTTTATGCTGTAGCATGATTCTTGATCAATGCATGTGAATATTTCATGCATATTTATTAATTAGAAATTTATCAAAACTTGAAATAAATCCGAGAGCAGGCTTGAAGTAGCATGGCTAGCCTGGGGTGGTTGGATATGTTACAAAATGTGGCATACCTCGATCTGGGGGTGGTTGGGTACATTACAATATCCTAGTGTGCCCTAACCCAATGCATCTCTTGGTGCCCTCAACCATAAAAAATGACAAAGTTGAATTTTGGGGTCAAAGTCAATGTTTGATTGGTCAAAGTCAAGGTTTGATTGGTCAAAATTCAAAAGACTAGTCAAGGTCAAAGTCAAAGACAGTCATGAATTCCTCCATGAAATAAGAGCGACGCAAAAGAATCATGGTCTCTTGGTAGAGCATGGAAGACAAGGATTGACATCATCCTTTCAAAGAACAAAGGGTAAAGTTATGGAACCATAGATTGAAGAGAAGGTGTCAAAGGATGAAGAATTTTATTTTTGGAGCTTCCAAGCACATGAACATGGAGTAGGGGAAACAATAAAAATAAACTACTGTAGATGTGAATCTCTAGAAAGAGAAGGGATCTTTGTCCAAGAAGCAATCGTAGAGCCAAATAGATCTCAAATCTAATACATTTAGAGGAACAACACACTCTCTAGGTTGGAAAGAATACTGTCTCAGAAGAAAAGTAACTTAAGAAGAACAATATCCAGAGTCCATGTTTTCATATATCTTTATTATTGCTACTTAAGTGAGTATTGCAATCCTTTAGATTTTATTAATGCTAGGAACACATGAATACTTAATAGCATGTACTATTAATCTAAATTCTCATTGTACTTAATTGCAATATGAACTAACATCTCCTCTAGGAGATATTTTTTGTTCTTGTTCTTAGGAAGGACACCTTGGTAATGCTATAATGAATTACCATGAAATTGATATGTTATTATATAAAATGCTATTATATTGGAAATACTTTTTCTCTTGTTGTTCCTATTTTAGGAAGGTTATCCTACATGTTTCAGGAAGGTTACCACGGAAAATAAAGACTTGAAAGGACTTAGAGGGAGTCAAACTTTAGAGGGAGTTGGTGATCCGTAAGAAACAAGGTTTCATGACACTTTGCAAGATGCATAGGGGCATGCAACAGATGGAAGTGTGGCTTGAGGATTCTCTTAGTTAGAGGGAGTTGATGGCAGAATTCGAAAAGAAGGATCCCATAGGCCTTCGTGTCAAGTTGCAGGCCTTCGTTCCAAGTTGCAGGTCTTCATGGCGAGTTGTAGGCATTTGTGCTGAGTTGTAGGCCTTTGTGCCAAGTTTTAGACTTCATGCCAATTTGTATGAATTCATGCCAAGTTGTAGGCCTTTGTGCCAAGTTGTAGGATTCATTTTGAGTTGTAGGCATTCGTGTCGAGTTGTAGGCCTTTGTGCCAAGTTGTAGGATTCATGCTGAGTTGTAGGATTCATGCCAAGTTGTAGGCTTTATGCTAAGTTGTACGCTACTCTAGTGAGATGGTCTGGTATGTTGAGTTTTTTCTACACCAGTGAGACAGTCTGGTACGCTAGTGGCATAGTCGAGATCATGTATGGCTATGTTGGTGTTGCTCGTAATATGATCTAGGTGATCATGAGATAGCTTGTGTAGCTCTAGTGATGCTACTAGTCTGCAAGACCATGTAGGTATTTCCCATGCCATGTGATATGGATGGATAATGATGATAGTAATGATGATACTCATGACATGGGTGTAGCCATGGGTGAGAATTCCATGCATGATGATGATGGTGGCACACACTATGAGGTGTAGTTCTAGTGTTCTCTAGTGGGTTGTGTCCCCTAGACAATATTGATAGGTCCACATGGGTGTACTCATGTGTGACGTAATGATGCTACCGGTGGAATAGTCTGCATAACCACAACGATAGGATCATGGCATAGCGAGCAAGGATATGAAGACAAAAATGGAACATCATGGTTAAATACCTCCCTAGCCAAGAGGGTGTGTTGATGTTTTGGTAGCTGCAGGAGACATTAACCTCCATAGATAAACCTTTGACTATAATATAATATTTCACAAGCAAGAAAAAACCTAAACAGATGTGTGAAAACCCTGGAAGACAAGTCGACTCATCAAAATAAGAAATATTGAAGTATTATATGCAGAAAAGGATAGGTCAGACCTGCTTAAAGAGACACTTGTTCACCTAGCCAAATTAGTATAAATAGGAGGTGCTCCAACTCATTTGTACACACATTCTGTTACCCAGAAGCAAGGCTCAAATGTAGAGGAGGAGTTGCAGGTGTGCAGTAATTCCATGTTCAATCTTTTGGTACTCTATCTTGTGTGCTACCTTTGGAGAAGGTGTGCTAGCCTAGTTTATCTATTGGTTCTAGTGATGCTTCCTTAAATCATTATTTCTATCAAAGGTTAAGGTGCTCGGGGATGGATTTTTGCCTATGGTTGGGCGACAATGGTGTAGCATTTTCTATGGTTAAATGAGCACAATATTCTAACACTAATCTACAATTTCCTACAAGGTTTCTAATGATTCTTTTGATATTCTCTGCAAGGTATGGAAACAAAATAATTGACACAATGGTGCTATAAAGAAATCACAAATTTGATAAGAGTGTTCTTGATATATGCTCACCCATAGCTCGGAAAAATACACATGAACTTGGGGTGATTTAGGGGTCCAATTCCAACTTATTTATGGGTTAGGGACATATGCACAAATAAAATAAATGAGAAAAGAGGACATGTAAAAACCTGGTTTTGCACCCATGTGTGTCTCCTGAAGGTTGAGGCATATGTTGGCTGGTAGAATTGACACCCAGTTGAAAACTACTCCCTTTTTTTTCCACTGAGTATGCCATGTCTGTCCATTCTTGATTATAATGGATGCAATTATCTTCCCCATAAAGTCTACAAATCATTGTGATTATCAATTGATACGAAAACTTGAAATATTAGGTATTGTATACCATGTTGATATTAGAGACAAATGGAACTTCTTCATCCCACCAATCCTGGAGAATTTCTAGAGGCTTCAGATCTTATTTGGTGAAGGTATCTAGGAATTCCTTGTTCATGTATGTCAGTTGTTTTAACTATTTATAGATTCAATGGAAATTGTCTGGAGACAAAGGGGCTATGGAATTTCCCTTCCTGTTGATAATAGTCTATGGCTATGCATTCACATTTTCGTAAGCCAATCTGGCCACTTCTTTGTAAGGTAAAATCATAGGTCACGTTGTGATGGTATGGATGTCACTTTTCTATATGTTCTAATAGATTTTGAGGTCAAGATTGTCTTCCATAAAATCTTCATTACAAAACATGCTATATATATATATATATATATCTTCAAATGTGCAACAACCCTTAAGGATAATATTATGACTGGTATTTGATACCATCATTGTGCCTGTGTTTCCTATCCGTGGTTTCATGATTGATTGTGGTGTTCTTCCTCTACGAACTTAATATTTTGACATCTCCTTTCCCTTTATACCTACAGGGTCCACAAATTCATAAGTCCTTTTGAGATTATAAAGCACACCACTTCTCAATTTCCAAATCTTAGCAGTGATTTTAGAGATATGTTGCATTAATACATATTTCTCATATACCCCCAGATGTTAATGGTAGATCATGTGAATGATAACMTATAYACCCTCTACCCAACCTTTTAGCTGTCAAAAACACAAATGAATTAAATTATTTGTAATTATTTTGTTGCAGGTGGGAAAATCATGTGAACGAGCAACCTTTTTGGAAAGCAAGTTTGCGTGCTGGAAACTTCTATAGTTTGTGGCTCATGGATGTATAAGTGGTTTCAACATGGTTGTCTATCAAATATAATCTACATTGAAAAATCCATAGGATTTTGTTGAATGCAGTGTGTGGGTTAAACAAAAGGTTTTCAATACAATGGAAGGTGAGATACCAACAAGGTCCATCTCAGAAATTGCATCGAGTGTAGGATGCGTGCATTGACAGAAAACATTTAATCTTGTCATACCTCCAAGAATATAGGAATTCAAACTATGCAGGACGTGGGAAGTGGGAAAGGTAGGGAATTGTGGTAGGCATGTTTTCGCATATCCTTCTGGGGAAATGTTCCACAAAGCTATGGACCTTTCGGGTTACGAGTAAATGTAACTCTTCATACACAATTATCCTCTTCATGAGATACCCTCGGGAATATTCCTATAAGAATTCACTTTGCAAGTTGCGGGTGAATATTTATGAGGTCGATAAATGAATTGTCAAGAAATATCCACAAGGTTTCTCCTGCAAAAGTGTGGTTTGGTGCTTAGGATAAATATAGGTATTAAATAAGAGTATAAGTGACCCCCATGTGTAGTCTTTTGATGCACTTCATTAGTTGACGCTTCACATCATCTTGCAAGGTTTAGTTTGGATCCTCGCAAGAGGTTAGATAGAATGGTTTAGAGAACATCAAGTGGGTTTAGTGACAATCAACAAGTAAGAGAATACTTCCATGACTTGTGATAGCTTAAACCTTAGAAAACAGTTTTTCTTGGTATAATATGAGGTAAAAATTTGGTATGTGGGATCCCATTCAATTTTTCCTAAGCCATAAAAATTTAACGAGAATTGTTGTAGATACAACACTTGGTAATGCACCTACTTCCATCTACAAGAAGAGGTATTACAACAACCTTTTCTAGAGCTACCTTTCCTTAACCATTCATTTCAAATTAAATAGAATATTTCTACAATAAAATTTTTGGATTTGTGTAATTATCATGACTTTTGAATGCATTATTGAAATAAATGTGTTGCTGAAACAATTCACCAAAAAACAAAAACAACCCCTAAAAATGGGCACAGTGAAAAAAGATAGTAATGAAATACCTAGAGACAAGTGCTTGAAACATGAAAATAATTTCAAGTTTTTTTTTTAATAATATATATAATATATTTATATAACACGCGCACGCACGCACACACACCTCTCATGGCCCCATTAGGCATGTAGTAACATCAATTTTATTTGACAAAACAAATTACAACATAAAGGAGAGAGGTGTATTCAAGACCTCCTCCATGAAGCTTAGAGAAAACAATTTACCATACAACTAGTACATTTAGGATGGGCATGATTTAGTGTTCTGAAGTCCAACAATCCTTTGATACCTCCTCCACTAAGCTTGGAGGAAACTGATTATCCTACACTATGTACATTTTGTCCGTGCATGCTGTACCATTTTGGAGTTAGAACAATGTCATATTTAATGTTGTTTGATATATCATATCTGATGTATTTTTTTATTCGAAAAGGAAACCAAAAATGTCATATTTAATGTTGTTTGATGTATCATGTATGGAAATGGATGATATATGATGAATTCCATCTCATCATCATCTCAAAAAAGTATGAAGGCAAATTTTTAGGTTTTATTAACATAGACACATCCTACCCAAAAAATTTCCAATTCATTTAATAGTTGTGTACATGAGATTGGGTTTCATTCGCTGAAGCAAGACTCGCTAAAGAAATCAAATTTCCATTTTTTTGTGTGATAAATATAATACATTCAACCACAACATCAAATGAATCAATATGGATTCATATATGACTTCTAGGGGACTTGATGGGACATCATGCAAGTACTTGAGAAACATGTCAGTAATTTCTAAAATGTACCCAAAATCCAATGGAAAAAAAACTAGCTATAGAGTTCAAATCCAATACAGATTTCTAGTAATCAAGAAGAAATATGCATGGTCCTCAACCCTCATTTACAAACTACACATATATGGGGCTAAGTATATCAATTGAAAATTACCCCTCACACCATCAAAGTCCTTTGTAGGAGAAGATGGACATGGAGAATGAGGGCACATTGTTGCTACCTTTAGATGGAAAAATTAGCAACTTGTAAGAAACATACATTCCACATCATTGGTAAGCTTATTTCACAGTATCAGCATGGTATATTTTCATTTTTTCAGATCAAGGTTTGTATGGTTGTGCAAAGACTCCCTCTACCAAGCTTGTAATATCAATACGAGAACACAACGCTTATTAATTTCCTTGTCAAATTTTTCAAGACAAAGACCATTTTCGTTTTGATTTCTAATGGAAAGACATATGAGTTTTTGCAGAAGGATAATTCTTGTAAGTATATCGTGTGGCCTTTCAAGAGGGAAAGCTCAAGAGAAAGGAAGGTAAATTATTGAATATAGAATGTATTCTAAAAAATTCTTGGAAGCTTGAAAGTTCTTGTGATGGAGGTGAGAAATTTTTAAATATTTTAAAGTTTGAAGATTTCATCAATGGGAAATTGGAAAATGCTACATAGATAGACTTGTCAAATCTATCAATGACAATGATTGTTCATGAATACCACAGTTTAGAGAGAAAAACTATGTCACTTCAACAATTATACAATTAATTGACTGTGACATTTCTATAGTTTATGCTACTTGACTAGGGAGGATCCATGCAAAACATCCATTCAACATAGACCTGAGAAAGAGTAATCATTTTACAACATTTCAAGGTCACGATGCTTTTACATCCCTTGAATTACAAGAGCACAAGTTGGAAATTTAGAATTTCGATTGGACCAGTCCACCAAATGGAAATTCTTAGCTTCAATGGTGAATCAAACAATGTTTCATGTATAATTGGTGTAGTGAGGATCAAGATGAAGACTCATTCCTAGAAGAAAAGGATGATATATATTCCAATTATTAACTTTGCAAATAAAACCATTGGTGATTGGAGGAGTAAGTGAAAAGTCAAAGTTAACACATGGATGGTTGTTTCTTAAAACAAGTAGTATTGGATGACCAAATATTATCCAAAATATTTCCCTTAAAACATGCCTTCGGCATAATGAGAAATTTATAATAATTGATTCAAAAAACATGTTACTAAAATTTTTGACACTGTTCATACAAAACTAAAAAATTACTCAAGTGTACATTCCATATATTCATCCAACAATGTAGGAAATTATGTAATTTAATTTTAATATGAACCCGTAACTTTAGTTTGAAATTGGTTTCAGAGGGGTACATTCATTTTCACGAGGAGAACATTTTAAATCTGAGAAAAAAATCTCTTATTTTCTTACAAAACAATGTAGAATATTTCTTTAAGAGAAATTCTACATCTGGATCTTCCTAGAGATGTGGGCACTAACAATTTCACATCCATTGCTATAAAACAACTAGATACTCAATTGACAAAACCTACCCTTTCATGAATGTGAAGCATTTTTTTCTATTTATATATTTTAGTGATCCAGATGGATGTCAGTGGCCTCCCACCTATTCCAACTCGCTCATTTTGGCAGTTTTCCATTTCGGTAGTTTTTCCCCTAGTTTTCGGGTCCTTGACTTGTGGGGTCATTTTGAGGCCCTAAACAATGTTTTTTAGGGCTCACCACAGTTAGAATGATCTTTTATAGATAGCAGAAAAATGTGTAGTCCTCGGATAGACCTTTCCAATGGGCTATCGTGCACCTAAAATGAAGATCGTATGCAAAAGTTACAACCCCGAGAAGTTGATGTACTAACTTAACCAAACAGGGCCCACATGACTTTTGGCGCTTCATCTCCTAGGGTTAGGTTTTTTGGATGTCTAGGGTTTTTGACATTCCCGTTGATTGAAAAAGGATTTTAGAGCCTCATTGTAATCATCTTTTTGTGAATGAGCGTAGGCGTCACATCTCTTCTCAGAGATAAGTCACCACCATTCTAGCAAGCTTGTTTCCGTTGCATTTTACAGTTTCATCTTATTTCCTTATTGAATAGAAACCAGTTTTATTGTATATCTGTTATTCCGTGTTAAGCATCTTTTGATAATAATCTGTATTCATTTCATTCTGCAAATATATTCTGGATCATTTAGCAATCGTGGTGAATTAACAGAGTCATATAAGACTAAGATTAAATGTCATGGTTTGATGATTGATGTGAACACGATGAATATGAAGTGTATTTTCTTGTAATTAAATATTTTAACAGTCATGGTAAATTGATGGACTTCTTTAATATTAAAAGTCAATGCCATTGCTTGAAAACTCATGTGAATGGAGGATTTTGATAGGGGTCGTAGCATAAATTTTGTGGTCACACTATCAACACTTTTTTGTTGTTGTAACATCCCCATTTTCACCCCTTGTTTAAATTGTAATAAATGATGTTTAGCACAGTTTATGACAGCATGGATATTTCAATTATTGTTCCAAGTTGAACTAGAAAAATAAAAAATTATGTATATGTATCTTATTTTAATTAATGAAAAATTCCAAGTAGCTAACTAAGGGAACGAGCACCTACAGGGACCATGCTGCCATGAGAAGGGAATGGTGAGAATGGATGATTTTAGGGGCTAAATTTCGCTCATGGGCTAATTTTCCATGGTTTTTTCAAAAACGAGATTCGCTATTTTAAAGATGATTTGCCCAAATTCTATAGGATAAAATTATTTTACCTTAAAAATTGCCAAAATTTTATAAAAACTATATTAAATCCTTGTAAATTTGAATTATTTTACAAAAATATCACCAAAGATTTATAGTTGGCATATGAAGGATTAGTAAAATTTGCCAAGGTTTCTATATTTAAAAAAAAAAATTCCATCCTTAAAATCATCGCTGATGGTGAGGGGGGCTTAGTAGTTCACCTTGTAAATAATTCCAAGCCACCCTTTCCAAGACTATTTTGATAACATTTGAATTTGAAAAATGTTTCACTCATTTCCCTCTCGCTCAAAACATTTAATGACAAAAACCTGGTTGGTTAAGATATCT
>JASDQU010363417.1:0-11676 GCA_032191745.1 Picea mariana
ACATCATCCTTTTTCTCTTGTCCATTCAATACTTTAGATCTAGGGAAAGCGGTATATTCTGTCATGTTTTGTTCTAGATCCAGGTGGATCTAGGGAGATCGGTTTGTGTCCGCACTTACGGATTTATCCTTAAACAATGTCATGGTCCATGTACCTCACCTTGGGTACCTTTCCTAGCATGTCATTAATAGTGGGGACGGCGTCTAGGAGAAAATGGAGGGTAATATACATACTCTTAGATGTCTTTCATTTCTACCCCACAAAAGATGTGTCTGCCTCTGTTGTTTCTACACTCTCTTCTTCCTGTGATGACTCTAGATGATCAGTTATGTCTTCGACCAGGAGTTTTTCTTGTGTCTGGGACGGTCTCGATCCCACTGTGTCATTTGTTGGTGCAGGCACCTTAGGTTAGGGATTGAAAACCCATTTTTGACACTGAAGCTCTACCCTATCTCTCCTTACTGCGTTGTAGGGAGATTTTCCTAGACATGCGTTGGGATAATCGATTATGGGTCTGAGGTGGTCACATCCTCGAGCTTGACTATATTCTCCAGTTGTTGCATCCTCACTTTTCTCCTTTGGCATTGTCGAGTGAACCAGACAAACTATCCCGGTGACCCAAACTTCGATGGAGTCATACTTCGCAACTATTACAACTTGGCTTGCTATTTCATGACTTGGTAACTAGGGCAAAGATTCATTTTCTCGCTCTAAGATCTAAATTTGCTAAGTGTTGAATAATTATACACTTTCCACCTTTTATAGACTATGTCATGTTTACTTTTCATGTTTTTCATGCATTTGCACCAACTCTTCTTTTAACTTCACATGGTATTCTAATGTATTTCGCGGTAATTTCTACGTGCAAAGTTTACCAGTGTCTTTGTATTTTCTTTCTTTTCTAATTTTATATTTCTTTTTCGTTCTTTTTCTTCTTTGTTTTTCATTTTTTCATTTTTCTATCCTATCGTCTACCATAGTACACTATGCACATGACCTTGTTACTCTGTTGTAATGTTTAAGTATTAGGAGGTTGAATATCCCTATACAGTTTTAGTCAACTACCATTGATCATTATTTTGATTTTTTTTCCTGCTAGATCCTTTAGTTGTACAGATCCCCCATCTATGATAGTATTTACTTCGTATGGCCCTAGCCATTGCATTCTATACTTATCATAATGTTAGGAAAATTTATTTTCATAGAGAAAGACTAGGTCTCCTTCCTTGAAACTCTTCCTCTTGATATGTCTATCATGCTAGGCTTTGTCTCTGGCTTTATATACTTCTTGGTGCATTCCTGTTGGAATCCTATTCTCTTCCATTTCCATTAACCGATTCAACCTCTCTTTTACTGCACCCCTTTTTGTCATGTTGGTAATTGTTGCTACATGCAGACTAGGTACCAGAAATTCCGATGGCACCACTTCTTCCTGCCCATACACCAATCTGAATAGTGTCTATCCTGTAAGTTTCTTACATGTGGTCCTATATTCCCATAGTACTGTTGGTATTTTTAAGTCCCAATTTTCCATGTTTACATTACAGATATTTTTCAGAGAATTATTCAATTTTTTATTGAAGGCTTCAACTGTTCCATTTGCCTGAAGATGGTATGGTGTACTCTGCTAATGATAGACTTCAAATTCCTCATTCATAGCCCTGATAGTACTATTGATAAAGTGAGTACCTTTGTCACTCATCAAAATTCTTAGACAACCAAACCTGGTGATCACTTTCTCAAACAAGAAGTGTGTTGTTGTCTTTGCAATGCAGTCTTTGAATAGTGCTTCTTATGCCCATCTTGTTTCAGGATAAATCCGTGAGTGTGGACACAAACCGATCTCCCTAGATCCACCTGGATCTAGAACAAAACAGGACAAAATAATACACTTTCCCTAGATCTAGCCTATTGAATGAACTAAGAGATAAGGATTATGGACATACCTTATAAACTCTTTCCTCGGGTCTCTGTTGTTCCAAGCTTTGCTCCAATGCTCTTGCACCATTCAGATCACGATAGTACAAACCAATCGAAGTAAAGGCAGATTAATATATTCAATAGCTAGTCTATACATATGATCAAGGAGTTATGTAATAAAGTGACATCATCTTTATGGGAAAGGGACATATTACTGTATTGAATTAATTAAAAGTGAAACTTACAACCTGAGCCTTGATGTCATAGGTCTCCTTTCGATGGCTCCTAGCTCTGACACACACACTTGCTCATGCATGAAGAAAATCAACCACTTTTGATGACCTTGCTTTTGTCTCTTGCTACTGTAGCATCAGTCCTCCATACAGTCTTGCACTAATTCTCCAATCAATATCTTGCTAGTTTTCTTCTAACCTTTTTCCATGAGCAATCTTCTCAATATATAGGGAAGATAGATTAGTTACTTGGATAGGAAATGATCCCAAGATATCAGGAAATCCAGTACTTAGATAAACATTCGCTAGCCAACTCATTCTTCTCAAAGATTCCCTTCTAGAAGGCTCGAGAACTTTATCTTTTTCCTCTTTAAGAAGATGTTCGCACCTTGACAACTATGTACAGTGCGAACCCCTCGCACTCCATCTTAATGCAGCCTGCGAGAATCAGGCATTATCGCAGGCGAGTATATAGGTAGCCTGCGAACATCCTTGAAAAATATGATTTCTGGAAGAAGACAAGTGTAACTTTTCTCAGGAAAATGTTCTTAGTGAAGAGCTTGATTTTCCATCATCATAACATTATCATAACATCATCATGATGACCAAAATTGTGGATAACAGAATTCCCCCCAAATTCTAAGAGTGGAATCAATGATATTCAAAAGATTTTGTAAGCTGTGTGTGTGTGTCAAGAACCAAGAGCGCATCTAATCAGAAACCTGCAAACATCCAAGCATCAACAGAATATCATGTATACCAATTCCTGAGGTAGGCATTCCCATACTCAGATCATAGACTAATGAAATCATAAACCAAAGTCATGGCCACCAATCATACACTGTGGATCCATGCTGTTACTTATATAGCACAGCCACCTGAATACACTATGGATCTGTGCGACAAATTTTCAATCAAGACGATATAGCCACAAAACATACACAGTGGATCTATGTGTCGCAAAATATACATATACTCCATCGCAACCTGGATCATAAAGACAATATCCAGGGTCTTCAATCTCATCACCCAAAGTGCAAATCTAACCATGTGATTACATGTGTCGAAGTCGAACATGGTAGAAACCACTTCATTACCGGTCATTGATGTAACCGTTAACAAGTGCGAGGGAAATCACCATTGATGTCAATGACTCCCAAGGTACTATAGTACAATCCATCGACTATGAATAAATGAGTTGATGTCGAACACCCGATGGAATCTCTCGATCAGGGGTCAATGATGTAAACCCACTGTCGAAAGCGAGAAACTTTCAATTGAGGCATGCAAGCTTCAAGGTACTAAATAATTTCTAAGTCTTGATTTTGGATAATGTGCTGAAGTCGACGGAACAAGAATCGTCACAAGAGGGCCTTAATGTATCCCCCATCAATGACATGAAATGAGTAACAGAGTTTGAAAGTGAAACAGAGTATGTGGCAATTGGACTTTGGACACAGGGAAGGCCGACATGGAGTGAAAGGATAACTGCAGATGGCCGACTCGAATAAGGGTTTCAGACGGACTACTCTTGAACATATGAATGACACGACCAATGATTTGGCAGCATTGAATCAAATACGACACATGGAAAGACCTTGTTATCAAATCGAATGAGAGACAAATGGATTTCCCAAACCGGCTTCAAATGATGAATAGGGGGTGTCATGTTCAAGAGCGACACTTACTGCCAATTAACACAAATATGAAACATATCCCTTTCCCAAATTTCCCCCCACCATTTCTGGAAAGTACCTCTTTATTTTTACGCAAGCTTGAAGAGGATCACATATGCTTGTTGATATAATCTCATCCTTCGGACGAGTCCCTCGGAATATTTTTAACGAACCCTAGGAAGGAGTGGTTCGGTCCCATTACGGGTCTGTCAATGTTTGTTTAACGAGTCCAGAGATAGTAAACTTGAAGGTTTTTCAAGATTATAGAGTTTGGAAAAACACTTAAAAGAGAACTCTCTTAGTTCCTTTTTCATACAACAGTCCAACGAGACCGAAAAAGGGTTAAACTATCGCTCTAAGGACGCATACTTCAAATACTTTAATGAGCATGAAAATAGCAAGATCGCTCGACAATCTTTTCATATTTAGAGAGTCTGAAAAGAGCTTAAAGATAACTCCAAGGGGGTTCCTTTTTTCGTGTAACCACAACGAGCCCAAAAAAGAGATAAAATGATGCTCGATCACGTTCTTGTGTTTTTTACAAGCGCAAGAACGGATAAAAGGCGCTCGAGGTTGGATGTCAAAATCATAACAAACAACCAAAATCACACCACACCAAGTAAAAATTATGTCCATAACCATCCATACTTCTCACCTGCAAGTCATTTTCACTCATTTCCTCATTAGTGATTAGGGTTAAATATTAAATAATCATAAAAACCCACTTTTGATATAGTAAAAAGTAATAAAATGAACAAATAACAAAAATTACCATACCATTTTCACATTTTACCATTTGAGTGCCAAAAAACCCTCATTTACCATCTATCTTCGGCGTCGAATTCCAGGAGCTACGGGAGACCATTTTATGTGCCGTCGGCTATATTTTGGTAAGTGCCTCATCCCTCATCTTTTCATGGTTCAAAATTATGTTTTTATTGGTTAAAAGTCAAGTTTCAATTCAATTTTTTAAACCCTATGCGCTTGGGAGCATTCTCGCAGGTGGCCCATACGGGACCTACGAGAATGACCCATTCTTGCAGGTGGGCCATGGGCCACCTACAAGAAGTTCTCATAGTGCGAAGCAGGCCACCTGCGAACAACGCAAAATCCAAAAAAAAATTGTAACGTTTAGCCAATTGCAAGATTTTTATCTCATGAATAAAATCACTGACCATGTTTGTGTTTTTTTTATGCAGGTTGCTACCCACAATCATGGTGTTAGAGTGGCGGGAACGAGAGCACGAGGAGAATAATGCCAATGTGGAAAACCATCCTCCAACCATAGCTACACTAAGAGACTGTGGTCTCTTAAAGTATTTCTGCGTCCCGGGTATGAGAGCCCAAGTTCGATTATTGGAATACTTAGTCCGAATGTGGGATCCAGACCAAGAAGTGTTCATCGTGGGAGCTCATACCTTGAGTATTGACATTGAGGATATCTATTTCTTGACTGGATTATCCAGGCGAGGATCCTATGTCAGTTTGTCCGGTAGCAGAGCAGGGGGTCTAAAAATGAGTGAGTATTGTAACCAGTACTGCGTGCCTGAGGCTGAACGACGGAAAGGAAAAGTGGCAATTTGGGGAGTGACTGATTTGACTCTCCGCACCATTCTCCTTACCATTGCTTGGATGGTGGGAAGTGCTTCTCTACATATGGCTTTGCAAAGCTATTTCCAGTACGCCATCGAGTGTACTGAGCCCCGGGTATTCAATTGAGCCGACGCAGTATTACGCAATGTCAAGAAACAGTTGACTAAATGCAGGTGAGGAGGTCTAAAGCAGTTTGGTTATGGGTCTCTGTTGGTGTCCTTGTTATTGGAGAGAGTCCTAGTATTCCATCTACAGGCCAAGTGGGATCTTCCTGGTCCCAGAGATCCGAGGATGTTACGGTGGTGTCGGCTCATGGCTCGACATGTGGTAGGTCCTATTGTCAAATATGACAATGTTTTCTTTGACTGGTTGTAGACTCAGATGCTGATGGTGGACGACTATGCCTATGCCGGGCTGGACTTCAGAGGAGATCCAGATCTCTCACTTCATGAAGACGCACAGTGGGGAGACCTCGGTAAGAAGTACACAAAATTTTTGAGTTTTTAAATGTTTTTGGATTTTTAACCATATTTAAATGTTTTTGTTTTTATAGTTTTACCCGAAGACTAACACCAAATCCTTGTTGATAACACAGATGTTGGACCATAAAGACCTGTTGGTAGTTCTCCTATCCAGCGACGAGGAGAGGCAGCAGTAGGAGTTCCACAGTACACCGAGGACTATCTGACAGTGGAGGAGAACTTAGAGGGTCTGATGGAAAACGTTCCAGATATGACTCTGGAGGAGATTCCACGACGCGATCAGCATCACACTATGGGAGTCTCTACCTCTATGGGTCGACTGCTCCATAGAGTTGCTAGGACATTAGTGTGCTATCGTGAACATCATCCTTGATGTCATTATGTAGAAGCTATGGGCTTTATTTTTGATATTTTTGTCTTTGGACAAACATTTTTGTAAAAACAAACTTTGATTGTTATATATATATATATACACGGCTTCTACCGACTTACTTTACATTGTGTACATTTTAATATGTTTGATTTATAAATGATTTAAATGCCTGTCCAATACATAATTAGCTAAAGCATCTATCAATGTATTAAGACATCTAGGAATGTGTTGATATTCAATATGATAAAAATACTGTTCCAAGAGGTGAATTCGCAAATATACCCTTAATAAAGTAGGAATTTGAATAGAATATACATTACTGAGATGTAGTACTACCAGCTGCAAGTCAAGTCAGACAACCAAATGACGAATTCCGAGAGAGATAGCATCAACCAGTAATTCAACCACGGCGCTATACTCTGCGATGTTGTTGGTTGCTCGGCCAAGACATACACCTCATAAAGAAATAAGCTCGTTTGTTGGGGCATAGATTTCCCAAGCAGCGGAAGCTAGGTTTCGAGTACTACGGCTAGCACTGTCGGCGAAGCCAATATAAGGTAGCGAATACTCCGACATCTGGCAATCAAACACAATGCCACGTAAGGGCAGAGACCAGATAACGTCAAAAGAAAAACTGAAAGTAACACACACACGCAGTATGATACATAAAATACAAGTACTAGTGCACAAATGACTCATGCATAGTACTTATTTAAGTACAACCCATTTCTGGGTTCACTCAAAGGTACACCATCATAATCAACTAGCTCATATGCTTCTTTTTCCAAAACTTTGCTAACAATGTAAAGCCCATGCCACATTGGTTCGAACTTCCCAGCTCCTAGGACATCTTTATCTTGTTCATATAGAAGAGCAAGATCTCCTTCAGAGAAGACATGAGGTTTGACATGCTTGTCATACTGTGCCTTAACACATTTCTTCTGGGCTTCTATTACAAGAGTAGCGTCACGGCGAGTCTCGTCTAATCGCATCAAATACAACAGACGTTCCTCTTCGGCAGAAGTATTAGGTAAGAGCTCTACAACTAGCTTCAAAGACGGTATTTCACATTCTATTGGCAGAATGGCTTCCATGCCATAAACTAATCGAAAAGGTGTAAATCCCGTGGCAGACTTAACAGATGTCTGATACGCCCATAATGTCGAAAATAACATTGTGTGCCAGTTACTTTTATGGATTCCTATCGTCCGTCGAATCATAGTTATGAGAACCTTATTGATGGCTTCGACCTAGCCATTAGCCTGTGGATAATAGGGTGTTGAGATATCATGACGAAGGCCCAACTTCTCTATAAGTTCAGACATCATATAATTCCTAAAATGACTACCATGATCGGTAACGATAGCCTGAGGAACACCAAAACGAGTGATGACATGGTTGAAAAGAAATAACATTGCATTCTTCCCAGTATTATCGAATGTCGGCATCGCCTTGGCCCATTTAGTAAAATAATCAACAACTACAATAATATAACCATGCCCCCCAGCCGAGTGACGGTGACATGTCATGAAATCAATGCCCCATTTTGCAAAAGGACCTACTGAGACTACAGGATGAAGGGGAGTATGATGCGACTGAATCTTCTGATTATAGGTCTGGCAGGCATGACACTTCTGAACAACAGTGATGCAGTCATTGAATAAGGAAGGCCAAAAGTATCCTGCACGTAAGATCTTCTGGGCTGTAGCATACCCAGACATATGACCACCACATGCTCTTGAATGGCAGTCATTCAAAGCTTTCTCAGCTTCGTCAAAAGTCAAACAACGTCGAAAGACAGAGTCAATGCCTCGACGGTAAAGAGTATCACCGAGGATAATATAATGACGTGCTTGATAACGGACACAACGTCGTTCAGCACTAGACAAAATTAGCCAAAAAGTTTGAGTTTGGAGATATATAATGATATCTCCGTACCAAATATCATCGGTGCTGATACGGAAAAGTGATTCGTCAGGCAACGAATCGACTGCTACTTTTTCCGTGGCAGTGTGGGGAAAATCACAAATTAACTCAGTGAAAACTAGGGATTTCTTCGACGTGGCTCGATCGAATTCCAAATCGAACTCTTGGAGAATGAAAATCCACTTGGAGTACTCGCCCCCTAGCAATTGATGTGTCAATATATGTTGCATGGGGTTACAATGTGAAATCACTGTAGTCTTCCTGGAGAGAATATAATGACGAAAACGTTGAACTGCTTGAACAGCAACCAAAGCCAGTTTTTCAACATGTTGGTACTTGATTTTCGTCGAAGTTAGACTCCGACTCAAGTAATATAAAACATGTTCATCATGTGCATCATCCTCCTGAACGAGGACCATGCCGATAGTATACTCAGAAGTAGCTAAATAAATAAAGTAATACCAACTATAATCAGGAGGGAAAAGAAGAGGAGATTTTGTGATGGATAACTTTAAAGATTCAAAAGCGTTGTTAGCAGCCTTATCCCAGACAAACTCAGAACCTTTCTTTAGAAGACGTGTAAAACCCTGAGTAATCTCAGCATAATTCGGGATGAAGCGACGAAGAAAGTTTGCTTTCCCCTGCAAATTTTGCAACTGGCGTAGTGAAGAAGGAGGAGGGAGATTAAGAATCGCCTCAACCTTAATAGGATCAACCCGAATCCCCTGACATGAAACAATGAAACCGAGAAGATGGTTGGACTCTACGCAAAAGACGCACTTATGAGGGTTTATACGAATGCGATAGAACCGAAAACGAACGAAAATTGCTTGGAGGTGATTAGGGTGATCGACTTGACGTAAAGAATGAGCTAGAAAATCATCCAAATAAGGTTGAACGATATGCTTTATATCGTGAAACACATAAGACATAGCACGCTAAAACGTAGCACCTGCGTTCTTAAGACCGAAGGGAAGTTTCCTGTAGGTGAAAGTACCCCAAGGAAAAATAAAATAAGTTTTATGTTGGTCCTCAGGAGCGATGTTAATTTGATTATAGCCGGAGAATCCATCCATGAGAGAAAAGCTTTCACTGCCGGCACAGTCATCGACAATCTGGACGACGAAAGGGGTTGCAAATTTGTCCTTTGGACAGGCTTTGTTGATATCCTGATAATCAACACAAACACGTATACTACCACCTTTCTTGTCAATCGGTACGAGGTTAGAAACCCATTCTGTCAAAGCCACGGGATAAATAAAACCGGCTTTGAGAAGTTTTTCAACTTCGAGCTTGATGGTTGTCGCTTTACGTCGATGGACAAGACGGAGGCACTGCCAGATTGGTTTAGCTCTGGGGTATGTCTTAATTTCATGAACAACAATAGCAGGGTCGATACCTGGCATCTCTTCGTAACTCCAGGCAAAGATATCACAAAATTCCTTGAACAAAGTAGTATAGGTGACAATTTCCTCTGGAGTACACGAAGCTCCAATATGAACATTTTCGACTATCCCAGGTTTAACTGAAATATCAATGGGTATCGTGGGAGAAATATTACTGAGGTTCCCTTCCGCAAACACATCATGTGTAGATCCAGGAACAGTCGATATGACAACAACGGTCGACGGAGTCGAAATCCGCTGGTAATTCTCGAGAGTGTGTTGTTCCAAAAACAGTATGGAACGATGATGCCCATCGTCCCAAGGTGTATTAACCATGATGGACATGATCATCTCGTCAGTGGGAAAGATGACATGGAAAGGATCGAGAGACAACTCCTCAAGAGAGGGTGTAGAAGGTGTTGCCGATTGAATCTCATGATAAGCCGACTCAACCGGACTTAATGGCATGACGTCGCCGAAACGAGGATGATCTCCAGGATTAGGGACTATCCAAGGGTCAAAAGACACTAGAAGTTCATGAGGAACGACGGAGATCATATTAATCGAAGCAACTGACGAGTGTAGAATATCGAGTGGTGGTGGTATGGAAAAAGTACCCATTAACGAAGAGTCTTTTAAGAGACCAACTCCAACATTCTTGTAACCCGGTAGGGTTTTAGCTATAAACGGCACATTTCCAGTGCGAGTATCAGAGTTAAAGAAGGGAAGTTGATCAACCGTAATGATCTTTCCTTGATGGGGAAAATGGACTACACGGAACAGTGTTTACACAACAGCTCGCATAGAATCTACCCAGCTATGGCCAAGAAGAAGATTATAATCTAGGGGAGCATCGAAAACTTCCACTTCAACCTGGACGGTCTTACCTTCGAGAGTAACCGACAACGATGGAAGAACACCGTAAGGCTTAAAACCCGAGCCATTGAAGGCTTTCAAAGTATTTTTTGATTCCGTTAATGGAGGAGATCCAATGGATTTCCAACAAGTAAAAGACATTACACACATAGAGGCACCCTCATCAACAACAGTTCAGCAAATGTTCTTGTCGGAGACAATAACTTGTATCTGAAAATCAAGCTGTGGGGGTAACCTTGGAACATGGTCTTCCAAGTCAAATACTATCAAATTTGTATCTGTAGGATCAATTCCACCTATGGCTTTCAACAGATCCCTTCGTTGTGCAGGACAAGACTGAAGGACTTCAAGGGCAGACATCGTTGAAGGTGCTTGGGCCAGATCTTCTACAATGCTATAGTTCTAGGCAGCACGAGCATGAGGATTGAATGCCAATTTCTTACAACACCTTTTGGGGGTCCTAGGACTGTATCAAGTCTTGGTCTTTCAATATGAAGAGGACCGTTCGTAGGTGGATTTGGCGGAGAGAGTTGTACCAAATCAGGAGGTAAATCGTCAACCTTCTCCTTAGATGGAGAATAGTCTTTGGCTCTAGTTGCGATGGCAATGTCATTGTTCTTAGAATCACCGGTGCACATCAAAACATATGATGTGGTAGAAGTAGATGGTTGGTCATGGATGACCAAAGAATCCTACTGCTGAGACGGGAAGGGTTGGGACAAGACTGCCGACGTAGAAGGTTTGGGCGTTCCTTGAAGGAAATTGTTAACTTCGGGACATCTAGGACAATCCTTCGTGTAGTGATCATCACCACAGATAAGGCAAGGGTAGTGTGGTTTGCGCTTATCCCGATCATCAACAGGAGGGGTTTTGGTTTGTTCACTCTGATTATTATTTTTACTCTCCTTATTCTTGCCTCTCCCTTTTTTTGATTTATTTTTACCGGTTGGCGTAGATTGAACAACGTTTACTTCAGAGGTTTTACCGGTGGGAGGAGGAGGAGACAGAGCATTTTGAACATTAGAAGATGTGGATTTAGGGGTTGTATTTGAAATGGAATGTGAGTGGGTATGAGTAGAACCAATCACACCATCAGTTGCATGCGAGGTAGCTGGAGTAGTTGAAGTGCTGGAAGTATCAGGACGGGGTAGGTCAGGTAGAAAATCGTACAATGTTCCCTTTTGCAAATAAATGAGATCAATATATTGGGCA